>JBBIGC010000036.1:2359116-2378728 GCA_037576955.1 Lepidarchus adonis
GTGCTCTGTGGGAGTTAAAAGCCTTCTTCAACCCGGTGTTTTTCCCCCGAACCACTCTTACCAAAGGCAAAACACTAAACTGACTGAGTGCTGGGATCACATCAAAGACATTCTGGTCTTTTTCACACACTTCTCCAGCAGGGGGCAACGCCTTGGGTATCACACATCCCCCCCTCTGACAAGCCTCTCTGTTCAAATAGGTGTCAGATTAGATAGCAGCGTAGCAGGAGATGAAGAGAAAGATTATATCTTGTGGTTCTTTCCTTGGATGCTATTTCAAAAAAAAAAATTGACCTCATCATTTTGGATAGAAGGGAGAGCCAATGAAAAGGAGGTCAATAAAGGCTTTCCGGGAAATGAAACACGCATGTGTTGACCTTTGCCCATTAGCCTGCATTTGACTTTAGGAACACAGCATTAGGAGCAGAGTTGAATTCAAGAAAACAGAATAAGTAAAAGTATCTCACATGCGCGACTTGGCAAGTTCAGTCCCAAACATCTAAGGCTCTTGGTTAAGTCTGATGTTTCTCTATCACTTTCCTAAAGCACAATAAGATACGATGGAGTCATTTTTGGCATTTCAGGAATTTGGTTTTGTCCTTAAATCTTCTTGACATGTTGACTTTTGTTCAAATGGACTTTGTAAATGTTGCGCAACACAACCAAATATTGGTTCAATTAGGAGGCCAAGGTCATCTGATGCTAAATCTCTGAGCTATCAGGCCTGGACCACAACCAATCCCCTTGTAATAAAATAGGTGATCCACATTGTGTTCATTGCCCAAAATACAGCACTTACAGTAAGTAATCAGCAGTTAATGGCCCATACCCTCAAAGTTTTACATTTTCTAACTTCTTCTCCCTTTGACCTCGTAGATCTTCTGTGAGGGTCAGCTGTGAGCAGCCTTGCACAATAATATTGCGCACATTAAATGTGTTCCTTATTTGTCTGCATCTGTTCACACCATTCATTGAATAACTGGACTCAGATGAATACTCTGACACTACTCTGTACATAATAAAGAAGTTAATGGCTTTCAGCTGTTTAATCATGACGTGTGGTTTATCTAGATAGTGTGTTCGGACATTTTATTGCCTGCTTTGATTTCTGATGGAGGGGATTTATCTGAAAGCAGATCCTTATGGAGAAAGGTTTTTCGTAGCACGTATCCTCAAACTGAGGGGGAGTGTAATCAAACCTGCAGGTGGATATCTTCAGCGGAACTGACCGCGTTGTTTAATGCCATGATTTCTTTCCCTCCTGCTGACTTTGACAAGATGCTTCTTTATAAATGATGGCCCTCATTGGGCCACATACTGTAGGTAGGCTACATTAATCAAGGAAAAATGCTGGATATGCAATTTAATACAGCTTTTATTTCCTTTTTTTCCTTCAGAGAAGAACCAAGGGCCCTTCACACAATGAAGATTTATTGGACTTCATATTGTGAGCTTTACAGATTGACAAGGTTCTATAAGCAACAGTGAATGTCACGTGTGTAATGCATTGACCACATTTCTGCAGCGTATTGCATAAGCCTTTTTCAGGAAAGGATGTCTGATTATACAAAGAAGATTTCTTCATTTGTTTTGTGAAATAACATGTTCTAAAGCTTCTCCTGGGCTGTATGGTGGATCTGAATCAGGCAGTTTGAATGGAAATCTGCACAAAATGATAATGCTTAAGACATGTTCTTTCAGATGTGCAGAGGTAAACACCAAAAACAAAGTATCCAGTCAGCTTAGCCCTTTAAATCCCTCAACAAGTGTATTAGATTTTCTTCAGCATCTTATTGTTTCACGATGTGCGCCATGTTTGAAAGGAATGGAAAAATGGACGTTGTGTATGTTTGCGGAAAGCTGTTTTTTCTTTGAGGCTCTTACACAAACAGGTATTACAATTATACCATGTTCTTACTGATGGACCCTCGCTCACCTCATCTGCTGTTGATCTGTAACGAGCACTTCTAAAAGCGTGTGCCTTCAGGGTGCAGATGTGTGCATAACTGAAAGGGCTTGCAGATGTGCAGGCTATATTTCTTTTTGGAACAGAGAGCTAAGAGGTGACGGCATGAATGCTTTTGAAAAGACGATTAAGTCTTTTGAGGAATCCACGTTATATGGCATGACCCTCAGAGGCCGTCTTCAAACTTGGCCCCTTTTACCATAACTAAGCTGCTTTTGACATCATTTAACCTTTGAGTGGTGGGACTTTGGACTTTTTCTTTTTTTCTCTCTATTTTACATCCTGTAATGGATGTTTAGATGGAAAGGTGAGCGCAAATAGACTATATGAGCAAATTACTTCTCTGTGGTATGCCTGTGTTTAACTTTGTAGCCATAACACACCCTGGCGCAGCCTGTCACACTCTTGTTTACGTCTGATCTGATCTCACCCCTCAAGCTCATAACCTAGAATTAGCTTCAGACAATTAAGCTTTAGCATGCAGTTCCTGCTCCATCGCCCATAAAGGGTCATGGACGCAGCGCTGAGGAGTATGCAGTGCGTGCACAGCCAAGACACAACAAAAGCGAGGTTGCCCTTCATTGCTTCATAAAACATTTCTATCAAAGCTTTTGCGGGACATTTGCACAAAAATAATACTTTCAAGTGGGGAGCGGTAGAGTGAGACAGTGAGAGGGTGGGCGAGAGAATCAACATTGAGAAAATTATTGTCAGACCTCATATCAGAGGAGAACAGTCCTTGTTTCATGTGAGGCGTGAAACATCGTCTTTCTATTGGCTGCACAAGTCTGCTTCACCCTCCCTCCCTGTTTTCCCGCAGTGAAGGCCAGCTTTGAAAGAATGATGTCAGTGGCCATTGTTATGGCATGGGCAACGCTGCTGGGGCTGGCTGTTTTTGGCCTGAAAGTAGCTGACAGTGTTTTTACGACACCATTAAAAACGTGTGAGACAGTATGTGTGGTGGCTTGTCTTTGTTGAAACTAAAACATTGCAGCCATTTAACATCCATCATCCCTGCAGAGCATAATATTTACAGTAGCATACACTATTAAAGTTGCCAAGATGTGTTCGCTTGACACTTCTGGTTGCTTAAGGAACTTTCCAATAAATGGTTGTTTGAAGAACCTACTTTGTAAATGAGATGTGAAGTGTAAACTACTGTTTAAAAGTTGAGGTCCTCTCCAAAATTTTCTGCAAAACTTTTGAACATGCCAAATATGCTGGTGTTGTAATAAAATTTATTTAAAAAATGTTATATGAAGAAAAAATCATTGCAAAGGAATTTGAATTAACTATAAGGATCTTAAAAATCCACTTACTGTTTCAAAATGAGAAGTTAAATAGTTTATCACCCAATTGCGTAATTTAATATGTGATAATGTTAATAAATTCATTTTAAAAAAGGAAAAAAACTATGCAGTAGGCACAACAGATGGTGCCATAGCTATAAAACTTCTTTGAACTGAATTTGTATTTCTGCAAGGCAAATAATAGCATCCCTGTGTTTGTAATTACCCTCTTTTGTATTTATGCGGTCGTTATACCAGCCATCAGCCCCACTTACGGCACTTCTACAGCTCTCCTACTGGCGGTGCAAATGCAATCAGAACAAACACCCCTGAGAGTGTGTATCTTATAGGTGAAGCTCCCCCAGTATCTAGTTCCTTTTAAAAATTCCCTATAACTGTGCCTTATATAATGCAAATGGTATCTCCCTGTTCAGACTGAATTGAATCAATTGAATGAAGAATTGCACATAGTGAGTCATCAGATGGTTATTATTAAGGACTAGAATGGAAACCTGGTCATTTCTGTTGTCTGTTCACAAGGCATACGGTGCAGCACTCAACAAACTCAGCATCTAATTCCACATTCGCTCCAGTAATGGAAACAAGTCTAAGGAAGAGCAGCTGTGACTAGTCAACAAAGTGTCTCCTTGCGAAACACAGACAGTCAGTTATTATTTGGATATAAATGAATATTTGATGAGTACAACATGCTTTGGTTCAATATGCAGCTTCACATCTATAGCAAATGTTTTCACACTTTAAAAAAATCTTGCACAAAACTTTAACATCCTGCAGATGTAACCCATGGGAACTCTTTTTACTGGTTTATTAAGACTGTAATACAGAGCCGTTGACCTGGTTACAGCAATGTAATTTAAGACTGTGTAATGAGGAAGTCACATTCCTCTCTTGGGCTGCTCAGTCTCTCTTCATTTGCTCTGGGAGTCGCAAAGCAGGTCTGATGCTAATATTTGCTAATTAGCAACCTTGGGAGCTAGTCTTTGTGTGCTAGGCTGTTGGCATATAGGCCTGTCTCAGCTTTTGGGCTGTGGATAATTTACACATTTGCTTTTCTTTCAGCCTTAGTGCGAGCTCTGGAGAATTGGGGCACTGAAAATATCGCTCCCAGTGTAGCACATTGACATATTGTTCATCATTCTTACTGATCAGCCCTAATGAAGTACAGCTAAATCAAAGCCTGAGAACTGTACATTGCTGGAGAGGTTGCCAGATATTGACCGCTTTTGGGCAAAAGATGAGAAGTGCCTTTCACAGTTAGCTTAGCTCAGACTTGGTGTGGTTCATTAGCATATCACTGAACTAGCCTTTCCTTGGCCTTTTGTAGACAAAGCACAGTATTGCTTTTTCAGCTAAAACCCGCACTAATCACTAATTCAGCTTAGTCTTTGACCTATACAGTAGGCATCCATATTGATATTTTTATCTCAAAGCAGTTTAACTGACTTTTTCTAGGCTGTGGTTTTGTGGAAAGCCATTGTTATAGTTGCTATGTATCTGCCTTGTATGGAAACCCTAAAACTTTATCTTCCCAGCATGAAGCACTGGAAAACTGAAATGTTTTTGAAGCTATACTTATTTGTAACACTCTCCAGCAATGCAGAGTGAATGTTAAGTTAGCATAGCTGCGTCTCTAGACAGCAGCAGGGGGTCGAGTCATGTACTGGAGCAAGAAAAGATAGAACCTGCTCCGGAATACATTTTGTATTTACTTTTTTCCTTTAAAGCCAGTCGTGAGAACAAGCACCTCACATTAATGTGTCTACAGCTGTTCATTAGAACCAGTTTCAGGCAGCTTTGTCAGGGTCTTCATAACCTCTGCCTAAAGGTTGAAATAAACACATACAGGGCTGAAACGGGAGCAGGGAATTGTGATTTACAAACCTTTGAGTTTGTTGGTTTTCTCACTAATGAAAGGATGTGGTTCACTTCTGTGGATTTTCCTCTTCAGCTGCTACAGAGTAGGATACAGCATTGGTTTTTAGGTTATTCAGTTCTATATCTGCCATATCAACCTTTGACTACACTCTTTCTTATCAGATGTTGGGTTGTTCACATAAAATTGATGTCCATTTCAACAGATCAAGTGCTTTTGATATTACTTATTCGTCTTCAAGTATATTCTAAGGTATATTAAGAGATTTCTTTTTTTTTTTTTTTTTTTTACAATTTAAAAAAAATTTTAAATAATCTTTTAAGAGCCTAAAAAAGAAGAGCAACATCATCACACCCTTATACAAGTACTGGAACAAAGTAATAATCCTCAAGGGCCTCACTGTAGCATAAAAAACCAGGTCAGTCTCACACAGTGTGTGTGGCCAAGACTTAATTACACTTTCAAAATGAAGGTGTTAGGTTCTTTGGTGTGATTCCAGAGAGAAACCAATTTTGGTTTTATTGGTCCCTTTTAGGGGACTATGCCCTACTTTTTCCTTCTGAAGTCCACTTATTACATTTGTGTTAATTCATCTAGCAAAAACCATCATGACTGCTTTTTATCCCACAAAACTAATTAGTTTATTTGTGTTGATGTTCCTTTAAATCTTCATTCTTATGACTTGGGGGAGGTAGGGTAATAAAATTGGACCAGAGGACATACGTAATTTTGATGACCAATTTGCTTAGGATAATAAATCTGGGTATGAATGACAGCGATGGGAGTAGTTATTCAATTTTCACAGTGCCTTCTGTAGAAAGAAAGTGTTAAAACATGTCAACACCATTATTTCACTTACCATAACCATCAACCTTACTATTTTGAGTAAATGCTGGCTGTCGTTAGCGTTGTCATCAAATTGGAAATTTAACTCATTTGCCAGCTTTACCACATCAATTCATTTTTTCTCTGTTATATTACAACAGTACCATAAATGTCAGCTTGAGCCACAAAGACTACAGTTATCTTCTTCTTTAAGGGGCATATGTGAGAAAACTACAAAAAACCACACAAGTATACACACACACACACACACACACACACACACACACACACACACACACACACACACACACTTATACAGTGTACTCCATAGTTAAGATGTATTAAAAGACTAAAAATAAATTCAATTTTAATTGCAGAAGCACACTCTCACACTGAAAAATGTAACCTTTAACTCTTAAGGGACTTTTAAGGGGAAAAAAATCACTTCTTAACCAGGCCTAATGGTTGGAAAAGTGAGTTTGTGACCGAAGGGTCACAGGTTCGATTCTCAAAACCAAAGACTGAAATGTCCTTGAGCAAAGCACCTTACCCCCAATTACTCACCATGTACGTCGCTCTGGATAAGAGCATCTGTAGCACATGCGGTGTCTTCCAGACTAAAGAGGAGAGGGGCCATTCAGCATCTTATAAGCTCTCAGTTCAAAAGCCTGTCTCAGATGGTATGCCTATGCATTATGCCTTTGCATCTGATGTATTATTTCCTATTGAATTGATAGCTTGCACATCTGGAAATGCTCCCATCCAGACGATGTTGTTTTCAGGGAGGACCTTGCAGATTTCAGCAAGACAATGCTAAACCGCATACATAATCTATATGTGTGAACAGTGACATAATCCAGACCTTTTACCAATTACAACTGACCAATTTTTAAAACATTTGGCACATTATGAAACAAAAAATATGACTGAGATGAACCAAGGACTGTTGAGCAGTTAGAGTCCTGTAAGAATGGACGATGAGAATGGTTTCTCCCAAAAGTTTATGGGCTGTTGTTAAAAGAAGCGCGGATGCTACACAGATCGCTGCCATCACATACAAAATGACCTTATTCTTTCTTAAAATGATACATTTACTCATCGTTTTATCAAGCATTTGATATGTTTTCTCTGTTATTTTGTGAATAAAATATGGATTTATTAGATTTGTAAAGCATTGCATTCTGTTTTTATTAAAATTTTACACAGTATCCAAATTGTTGGGATTTGGGGCTTGTACAACAGAAAAGCTATTCAGGGTTGGACAGTTTCTCAGAATTCTTTTGTAAAATCTACTTTTGACCAAGTGCTACACAGAGTACAAGCCTGTGGTATGTCCAGAACAATCCAGTGGTTCAAAGCAGTTCCACCGGGAGCAAAATTTATGACTGTTGCTGTTTTCATTGCAAAAAATGCAAGCGTGTGTTCAATCTCTGTGTGTGTGTGTGTGTGTGAGAGAGAGAGAGAGAGAGAGAGAGAGAGAGAGAGAGAGAGAGAGAGAGAGAACGATTGTGAGTCCCCAAGAACTGTGATCATTTAGCGGCCCTATATGGCTCCCCGGAACTTTCCACAGCAGAAACAAAATAGGAAATAATTTCAGCCAGAGAACATCAGCTGCCACTGACTCCCTCCACAGATGGTTGGTGTTAACAAAGCTTCCTCCCTGTCAACCTCCTGGGGAACAGATTCTCCTTCAGTGAGAAAGAAGCAAAAATCCCTCCTGATATTTATTGGTGAAAAGACTTTTTCCCCTTTGCCTTGGTCTTACTGGAAAAAGGCTGACAGTGGTTAGGATGTATATCACAAAAGACCATTTATTTCATGCACAATTTATTACAGTGACCTGTTGTCTCTACCTCCCTGTGCTCAATGTATAAGATATGTTAATCCATTGGAAAGAATCTCGGAAGGGTTCAGCTAACGTTTTCAAAAAAACATTTTTGGCAATTCAAATCATCTTAAATCTGGTCATTTGTTCTGATAATTTCCACTTTAAGATAGTTGCAAGAATATTACAAGATTACATGATGCATTTGCAGACATTTTAATGCCTGTATGTTATCTGTTAGCATACTGACACATATTGCTGCTTGTTTCAATCAATGTTTGATGAAATAAGCAACATTCTGCACCTGATCTGACAATAGAATGAGAACATTTTGCCACATAAATTACTTAAATCAAGTCAGAAACATCTAGAAGTAAGCTGAATACTATTCTCACAATAAGAAATAGTAAACAGCTAGACTAAAGCCTCTGAACATGAAAATTTCCCTTCACATCCCATAGAAAGTACTACTGATTACATGTAAAGCTCTTCATGGTTTCAGCCTTTGCTTGAAAGAATGACTCTACCTGTATGGCTTGCTTAGGGGTGCCCAACGTTGGTCCCAGGGGGCTAATATCTAGCACATTTTGGTAGATCACCTCTTTAAGTACACTCAC
Source organism: Lepidarchus adonis (assembly GCA_037576955.1). NCBI lineage: Eukaryota > Metazoa > Chordata > Actinopteri > Characiformes > Lepidarchidae > Lepidarchus > Lepidarchus adonis. The sequence continues at coordinate 2,367,533 of JBBIGC010000036.1, forward strand.
CATTCTTAGCAATTACAGGTGAGTTGATCCAGATGTTCTTGAGCAGGGAAATCACTAAACCGTGCTGGACACTGGCCTCCATGACCGGAGCTGGCCAACCCTAACCAAAGATCTGTTGATGCTGGTCTTCTAAACTCCCCACATTTCAAATGAGCCTTTGTGGACTGCAGATCCTTTAGCATAATCACTCCCACACTGTGGAGCTCACTTCCTCTAAATATCTGAGGTGTTTTTTTGCCTTTCTTCAACTCTCAGCTCTTCTCAACTGGTATCAATTTACCTAAGATGGTTTTCCATCTAATGTCGGCTCTATGTGCAAAGCATTGTGTATTGTTCTCGGTTTCTATTATGGTTTCTCTGCGTTTGGGTTTGAGAAGGGTGTTTCAGCTCATCAGCATCATATACACTAGATTTAAGACATTTCTCTTATATACTGAAAACTTTTCTGCATATTTTACAGTGTTTTTGCTGAAATTACTTCATTTACTTATTTCTTAAATCTGAATATGTTGTCCCTGCATGCACTCTTATTCTTAATGTCTCATATTAGTCACAGATATTAATGCCCTCATTTAGTTTCTACAACTCAATGATTAACACTTAAAGATTTATTCTACTTTAGTATAATTGCATAACAGTATGATTAATTACATACTAACACTATTTACCATCCTTTTTTCTTTTTTCTAATTTTGCTTGATTTTCAATAAATTATTCAACAGGAACTTTTCATCTAATTCAAATCTTGATGAAATAACCGAGAAACACAAATGACTGTTTACTGATAATTATGGTATTGGAAGTTCTACATGAAGAATCTACATGTTCTTTGAAGAAAAGTGATTATTTGTCAATGTGAACACACCCATCACACAAAGTGCATCACAATGAAATGTGACATCTGCATTTAACCCATCCACATCTGGAGCAGTGGGCAGCTATCAACAGTGTATATGGAGCAGTGTTCCAGGATAGTCCTGTGCTCAAGGCTCTGATACCTCAGGATCATCTTGAGCCTACAACACTACGATCACAAGTCTCTAACCATTAGGCCCCCATATTTCTTTCTTATTGTTAACACCATGTGTCAGAAAAAATCTGATCTATACAACTAAAAATCTCTCTGATTTCTTTTCCAGTTCTCACAGGGGATTTGCCCCTCAGCCATTTATGAAGAAGTAATTGTCTTTTGTGACCACTGCTCAGAGACAGAGGTTGAAGTGGAGAAATGAGGTGGAATGTTCCTTTCTTTCAGTTTAATTAGAGGCAGGACATAAAGTGGTATGGCTTAGTAGAGCTAGATTTACTTGAGGCTGGGAGAAGGGGAAAAAAAAATAACCAGAGAGAGAGAGAGAGAGAGAGAGAGAGAGAGAGAGAGAGCCCATGGCTGATTAATTTGGTCCCTATAGTACTATTAAAGGCACAACCTGCAGTGAATCATGTTCAATTTCACAGAGAGCAAGCGCCGGCTCAAGCCATTTCAATACTCCCTGCAATAGATGATTCTTAATAAAATCTACATTTCTGCAGATTATAATTTTTTGTGTGTGAAGTGTGTTTTATGCACTGCTAAATGTACACTTTTATGAAAGAATCGTTCTACTTCCCAGGGAGAACCGTAGCAACAGCCCAAACCAATTTGTGTGACTATTTCACATGGAAAATTAAGCTGCTCCTCTGGTGGGAACACTTTTCTGAGTCCCCGGCATTGAATACAGCTCTTTTTCATGGAATATGACTGTACAGTCCCTATTGTACTTTTGGAACAGTTTTGAATACACTTTCATGTACCTTAGGGCTGTTCACTGTTCACTGTTTATATGGCTCTTAATAGATGGTGGTGAAACTACTACACACTCTTCTAAATCAGTGTTTCCTGCTGATTTCAGGTCTGTTTTGACTTTTCCAGACACTTTGTGTGGTAGAAGTGGAGTTGGTTTAAACTGTACTTGCCTTTACAATGTATAAGCACAAATGAAGTAGAATGTTACAGTGCAACGTCATAAAGGCTAAAAATGGCTTCCACCACCATGCTCTCGTTCCAGAAACTATTTATATATATATATATATATTGCAGTTCTAGAGTGACTCCTTCAGTAAAGGGTTCTGGCATAGAACTGCCAAACTTGATCATATAACAAAACCAGTGGTTACTCTCCTGCGTGATTACAGTCAGTGATGCACCTAGAACTTCCAGAAGGTCTCAAATCATCTTTTCAATAAAACAGGTCCATGCCATGCCAAATGTAAGTAATTGTATTCATTATTACTCATTAATTGTATAGCTATTTACTTTGACATGTTTTAAATTCTGTTTAGAAGGCTTAATTAATGAGAGCGCTCCCTTAGCTTTGTCAACTGAGATGACTGGCTAGTTTTCCTTTGGTGAATTTAACCTTATAGTTTTCAACCAAAACTAATGAAATTAGAGTGATACTGTAGTATTTGTAAGATTTTATGCAAGTAAAATCCTAGTAAATATTAATGTAATAAAAAATTACAGACAGAAATCATTAGGCCAGAAATTCAGTTGCTTATAGATATATTACATTTGGAATGAAACTTGTTTTATGATAGTTTGAAATAGATTTAGCTTTTAAAATTTGCAGGCAAAGTAAGCAATCACACACAAGGCATTGTAAGGCAAATTATGTATTAATAATGTACTATTATATACCCTGCTTGTAGGTTGTGTTCTGGTTGTTTTGAACAATATAAAATGCCATTTTTTTTCCAGATGAATTGTTCCAGATGATAGAATGATATATTTTGAAATAGAATAATAAGATTACGGGTAACTGTGCTACTAAGGGATTTAATATATAAGTGTCACAATGTACATTAACTGGTTCCTTACTGTTTTCCTCAGTGACAGCTGCATGTATAATAATGCATGTTAAGGTAGCAAACATCTATCAAATCCAACCATCATGCTCAGGAGTGACACAGGGATCAGATGCAGTTCCACTGTGAAATGGAATGGAATTAGAGTGGAATTTCACTGAACATGAGTGAAGAATGTGATTCCTTTATCAGACAAGACTGTGAAAATGCCTGGCTGCCAGCAATACATGCTGGTATATTTAGAGTCATGCTTGGCCTGCTGCTTGAATTGTTAAATGGAAAAACTCACCTCTACTCAAACAACCTCTCTCTTCCTCTGAAAGTGGAAGACATTGTGCTTGCTAGAGTACAACAGATGCTCCAACTCGAGGAAGGAGTATGAACCTGCAACATATGTTCATTGTGCTATTAATAATTGTAATCCCTCATAAATATTCAGTTAATTTTAAAAATTAAACCAATTTATGTAATCCTAGGTTTGGCATGACAGCATAGCTCAGCACTTTATTTAATATACTCTTGAAATCTTTAAGAATTTAGCATTACCAAAGCTAATAATTATTACAATAATAATAATAATCTTAACATCTAGAGAGAGTGTTCAATATGATGCTCACTCTACCATTCAGGAACTGATATCCTGTGAAACTGAGACACAGTCCTAGTTGGGTCCAATTAAAGCCTTAGAGACCTGAGGAACATGCTAACTGCTACATGCAGCATGTCTTTGTTAGCAACCGATAAGCCTTTCTTTTTTTATCAGTACTAAAATCAGTAATGATGTAGATTTATACAAATTATGCAATGTTAGTAAAAAGCAAACCTGTTTAGATCATTTAATCAGTTAAGGATGAGGTGGAAAGTGAGAGGATTTGTACATTATTCAGTTTTATTGAGTCTTTACATGCTTGATTGCATTTCAGAGACAATAAAAACATTTTTTATACCCTCTCCATATCTCTGTAAAAGTAATTCAGTCTGAATAGTACTATAAAAGTCATGGACAGATCTGCATTATATAACAGTATAGGTGCTCAGTCCGTACAGCACTGTTTTCAATCGTAAACACTTTGCTCTGTATGAGTGCTAGTTCTCTGGGTTTTTAGAACAGCATGAGGCCAGTCAGCTTCTCTGCATTTGCATGAAGAACCAGTCCCGTCTATCATCAAACCATGACTGCAGCCACCCCCCGTCAAAAAAAACACCTCTTTGGCCTGTCTCATCATCATTCATATATTCCTCTCTTCTGACTGCATAATGCCGGCAGGATGATGCCGTCCATCAGGCCCGATTCCGTATGACAGCGAACATACTGAACAATTCATTAGAGCAGGGCTGGAGTTTCAGTCAGAAAGGCAGCGCTCCTGAGTTAAGCATCACTGCTTCACACACAATTACCCCCTCCCTTTGTCTTCCCCCTGATGCCTCATGTTAACCATCCATAAGCGAGGAATCGCAGGAGTTGGACCGCTCATCCACAATACAAAGTATCATTACCTCCTGAGGCGGCTTGAGAGAAAAGAGGAAGAGAAATTGGTCCAGATTGGCGGCGCCATTGTGGCCACTGTGCAGTCTTGTAATTGGCTCCAATTTGTCACAAGGCACACAAAATGGATACGGCGGCGCATCTTTATCTGGAGGAAACGCACCCGACCTATTCTTGCTCCTCTGCTCTTACTCTAGCTCATGAATACCTAGCAGTTGATTGAGCTTTTGCAAAATGATGTTTTTGCTTCCATTTATGAGTTGTAACCTTCCAAAAGTACAAGGCAGATTTGCTTAGGATTAGAGCAAACATATAAAAGGGAAAAGTAAGAGGAGGAGAGACAGAGTATTAATAAGTGCTGGAAAAGTCTGCATCATGTCAGCCATCATAATAGCAGCCTGTGGAAGAACTTTTAAGTGAAAGCATATGTCTGTCTGACTTTAGCCAGAATCTTTTTTACAGTTTTTGTTGCAGCCCAAATTACTGCAATAGTTTGCGGATGATTAGCAAATTAACCAATAATACTTATGGTTTGTGTGTTTCTTTTTCTTTAAAAGTCTGATCATTTTTTAAAGATTGTTCAGTGAAAGGCAATTGACATCAGAAACTTATGTAGTGATTTTGTCCTTTAAAAAGAACTGCTGCACCAAGACATTGTATGGTGTATCAATGAAATTCCAGATATTACATTCTTATTAAGAAAAAATGATCTTAACCCAAAGATTTAAAGAGTACTGGTCATTCTTCTGTCCTGATTGAATTTAGTGCTAAAAACATGTCACGTCCCACCAGAGTTTTGCAGTGTGGGCTGCTTTTGAGGGAGGCACTATACAGATTTAAACTTTGGAAAGAACTTTTTTAGATGTGTACCACTGAGTTTTCAGTCAATGCAGTCAATATATGGAAACTAATCTCTTTTGAATTCATTCTTGTGAAAAAAAATACATATTCACCAATTCTGCCCAAGGCAGTTTAACTTCATCCATTCATAATGTATAAGGAGTGTATAGATGTTTAGCACTTTTTGAATGTGACATAGTATGAAGGTTACTGACATACAGTACTGTGCAAAAGTCTTAGTCCTTTAAGAAATTTATATGTAAGAGTTGTTTAGAGGCAGTGTTTTTGTTTTTTCAGATCAATAATTGAATTAATACAGTGAACAGTACATGTCTGTCAATGTGTTGGGTTACTACTATTTCCATAGTTCTACTTGTGGAAGCCCAGAATTATTTGTAGTACCCATTAAATCCCTGGTTTGGACTCAATCATTGGTTAAATCAAGTTCTTCTGCTGCGAGAGTTTCAAACATTTAAGCAATGGCTGGAGACACTGAGGGGGAATCACCTGCACTGTTCTATTAGCTTCCAACACACATCATCTACTGTTTACACACACTCATTTAGATATTTATATATGTTTGTTTGTTTGTTTGTAATTATTATAAAGATTTGTATTTTTGCTGAAGAAATACATTCACTGCTGAGATAAATGGGAACAAACAATTTGCATAATTTCTTAAGACTTTTCACTGAAATGTATATCAGTCTTAAAGGCACAGTAACAAAAACAATTTGTTACCAAGGTATGCAGAGAAACTGGAAAATAGTTGTGATTAATTTAACAATAAAAAAATATTTTACATGAAAAACAAAATGGTCATGAGTCATGGTCATATTTTTCCGTATTTTGAATGTGATCCTACACTTGATATTGGTCAAAAGGTCAAAACCCTACACTTTAAGCAAAAAAGCACTGATAAAGAAAAACATGCAACAAAAGAGTACAGAATAACTGAGTTTGATGAAGAGGCAATATCGTCTCCCTCTCTGAATAGATTGGCTCTACTGTGTAATTTTACTGCTCTAATTACATAAACCTGGTTTCATTCTGTGATGAACAACTGTGTATGTCTATCACAGGATAGATCAGGACTTGATGAAGCCAGGCCTTTGTGTAAAGAGCTTTTTATTTTATTTTTAAGAGTATTTGTTGATCACCACAAGGTTCTGTGAGGAGTATAAGCCAAAGCCAAAGCCCATCCGTTTTGACCTTTGAGTGCTCTGTGGCACAATACACTCTCTGAACCCTATAAAGAAGAGCAGTTTTGTGTTATACAAGCCTCAAGCCTCAAACTACTCTGTTTCTCATACATTCTCTCCTCGTAATAAAGAAAGGAGTGGCTTCATCATTTTTATTCTGAATCTGAAAGTTACTGCTGACCAGATGTATGTAGGTGACATGGTTCAGTGTAAACGTGTCTCGTTGTAGCCAGAGTATGATCTCACATGCCTGAAACTAATGCTCACTTTACTAAGGAGGTAGATAATCACATAAGTTGCCCACAGGTTGGCCTAGTAATTGTCCTATACTTGTGAAGCAATTGCATTGATGGGGGCCCTCAGAGATATATTATTTAATATTACTTTCTTCTATTGTGTTCAGGGTCCAGCGTTTCTAATGGCACCCCTGGCTATGGTCATGGTCTCATTGCGTTTAACCAATCAGCAGCATGCAAAAATCCTGTTAGGGTACTTGAACAATCAGATGGTAATTACTAGGCAAAATTAACATTCTTTTTTAAATCTTTGGACACATTCCCTAATACTGAAAGCTTCCAGTGCCACCTTTCCATAAAAAGAGGGAACTCACGTACAAAAATGGAATGTTAAGTGAGCATGAATTATATTTAAAAAGGACAAAGATTATTTTGGTGAGTATCCCCAAAGGGAGCTGGAAATGATATATTCACATTATTGTATTATATTGTGATAATGGGGTGCAGCCATGGCCTAAAGGTTTAGAGAAGCAGGTTTGTGACTGAAGGGTCATTGGTTCGATCCTCGAAACCAGTAGGAACTCATGGCTGACGTACCCTTGAGCAAGGCACTGAACCCCCAAATGCTACTACTCCAAATGGGCATATTGCAAAGATGAATAGAGTCTATACCGGTCTATATATATATATAATTTTTTGCATTTTTATTGTTGGTAGCTCATTTTGACTTCATTTTAAAAGTAGCTCGCAAGCCAAAAAAGTGTGTGCAGTCCTGGTCTATACGATAAATATGAACCTTTCTGCAGAGTGGTAAGTAAACATAATGGAGCCAAAAAAAAATTAATAGTGTAATTAACTACTTCTTTCTGCAAGTTTGCCAACAAGACATGAGCAATGAGTAACAAGACTGTTTAAATTTCAGTAATTGTTAATGAGTTTTTGTTTCTTCCCACAAAGGTGATGAGCGTTTCCACCTTTCCAGTTGGCAAAACCTCAACAGGCCATTGGGTGTAATTCTGTTCTGGTTAAAAAAAATAATTTAGGAAGCAACAACACAAAACAGCAGTGTTATATGAGTCACTAGATGAACTTTGAAGGAGTTTTGAAAGTTAAAATACTTTCATTTTGTTAAAATGTTTTTTTTTTTTTTGGCAAATATTATTTCAGGATGTTATTGAGGCTCATGTCTCTGCCTAGAGGCTATGATTGCTGCCATTGTTGAACAGTCTCCAAACAAAACAACTCTGATATACTACTGAGAACGTTCTACAGACCTGGCTGCCAAAACTTTGTAGGTGGTGCATGTTTTTTGCACGATCTTCCAAAATTTGGATGATAGGGTTAATGCATTTTGTGATAGTTTCTTACATAACACACATGCTTTGCTTGTTAGAATGTATACTACTTGCACCTAAAAACTGGCACTAAATGTACTATACTCTCAACATCCAATCTCCTTTTGCTGACTGAACGTAACAGCCTGACTCCCCCAGAGCACCTTGCTTTCTAAAAAAAATACTGCTTGGATATTGCTCAACCCCCCACACCACTACCACCCTCCCTTCACTGGAGAATTATGCATATGAGAGGGAAGTGTGGGTGGTGGGGGCAAAACATCATGTTGTAAAGTGAACAAAGTATATTTATTGAAATGTCTCAGTGTGAAACATTCTGCATAAAACCTTAAGCTGACAAGGGATTTGTGTTTGTGAGATGGAACTTGAAAACACATCTATATTTCAGGGCTAACAGCCCAGCTAGCCCACATTTGTTGAGGTGGCACTGGTAAAACCATAAGGCTGTGTCTTTCCTCCACAAGTGGACATCTCATACAACCGCTCCCCCTTGGATTCTTCTTCAGCTAATGCATTCACCTTGTCCAAACATGGATGCATGTCACTGACGTGATATTCGATGCGGTCCGGCATGTCTGTGCATATTTCTTCTGAGTGGGAGCTGTCAGGAAGGGGATGAGAAGGTTAGTTCTAAATTATCTGAATGGGCTTTGTTCTAAACTGAGGCTCATGTTGGCCCCATACTAGCCCCATGCTGGTCCTGTGATGGCCCCCCATGGGCATGGCTGCCTTCTCCGCGCTGAGCTGCTTCCTCGAGACATTCTGCTCCTCCACAAGTCTGGAAGCCATGATAGATGTGATGTCACCACCTGCCAGCAGCTTGAGAGGTATATTACACTCAAGCAGCATCGGGATTTCCTCCTCTGAACAGGCCCTCCCAGAAAACATGCACACATGCAAATCGACACTCACATTTTTTCCACACTCCCTCAACCCTGTGGCTCAGATCAAAGACTGTCAACCCCTCAGCTTTTGTCGTTCAATGCTGATTTCACAGTTTTGGCCTTTGTAGACTTATTTTGGTTGCTTGTTTTATGAGCAAAAGACAGCTCCCCCCACAGACACACAAAATAATTCCTTGGCGTGACGTACGCTTTAGGAGCACACAAAGTGCTCCATAATTCTAAGTAGCCTTCATTGTCCGGTGGGCGAGTATGGAGCACTGAAGCCTTCAGTAAGCCAATATCTGGCTCCGCGAGGGTTTACTGGCAGTAGTGAGGGCTCATAAAGATGTATCTGTGTGATAAAGGAATGTGAAGCGAGTGTATGTGAGACAAACATGGACATGTGGAAAATTCATTGGAACATGTGGTGGTTACTGTCTATGATGGTTTCCACAAGGCCTCCTGATACATCATACTAATCAAACTGGCATTTCTCTCTCTTTCCTGGATCTCTATGGGAAAACCAGATCCCTAAACAGTTCTAGATTTAGTTCTTCTTGATTCTAGTGAAAAAAACCTTGTCATTGGACATTGGAAGTCATTTTCACAGAGGTTTGTTCAACAAACCACTTACTTTACAGTTGATACAGTCCATGATCCACTAAGCATTAACACCACCAACCAAGTTATTCACTCTATTTGTCAGTGGTTTTAATGTTTTAAGTTGATTGGTTGAAGCTAAGCTGCAAAAACAGCCTGTTTTGAATTTTTTGACACATTCACATACATTCTTCTTGGCAGCCTGTAACAGTTAAGACCTGCCAATTCACACTGAAGGGGTTCATCCGGGGCTGCTTTTTAAAATGAGTCACAATGCAGAGCAGCCAATCGGCACTGGAGGCATTAACATATATTGGTCATAATCATATATATATATGTATGTATGTATGTATGTATGTATGTATGTATGTATGTATGTATGTATGTATAAAATCATTTTATAGCATTTTTATTGATATTATATGCTTTTGACTTGGTCATTTTAAAAGTAGCTCACAAGCCACAAAAGTATGGGCACTCTTGCAATAAATCTTTTACTTTTGTACTTTTAATATTTATTTATTTAAATATTTTTGGAAGCAGGTACTTTAATACTTTCACTTAAGGAAAATTTGACTGTATGACTTTCACTTGTGTTGGAGTAACATTTGACTAGTGGTATCTGTACTTCACTCTGAAAGTACTGAGGTTACAGTTGGTACTTTGTCTGCCTCTGCTTGTGGTTAGTGTTTGGCTGAAGCCATTTATTATCAGTCAACAGTGTTTACTCTTTTTAAATCATAATCGCAACACAAACTACCTAAATGACCCTGATCAAAAGTTTACATACCCAAATAATCTTAATACCGTCTATTGCCACCTTTAACATCAATAACAGCTTGAAGTCTTTTGTGGTAGTTGTGGATGAGGCTCTTTATCTTCGGTAAATTTTGGGCTGTTTTGCAAGAACTTCAGATTTGAGGATCTCCCCAGAGTGATATTGGGGTCATGAGATGGCCACTCAATTTTATTACACATCTCTTACTATATGGACATCTATGGTTTGATTTCTTTGCATGTGTGGATTGAATGAGTTGTTACCGATATCTGGTGAGAATTTCATGTCAACAGCACCTTTAGAAATATATTTATTTAGAAAATTGGTGGCATGTTCAATACTTATTTTACCCACTGTACTGCCATTTTGACAGTTTTGAGAATGAGACAAATATTGGTTTTCACAAAGTTTGCTGCTTCAGTTTTTATGATGGCAATTTGCATATACTCCAGAATGTTATGAAAAGTGATCAGGTGAATTGCAAAGTGCTTCTTTGCCATGAAAATGAACTTAATCCTAAAAAAAAAAATTCCACTGCATTTCAGCCCTGCTGAAATCTTCTCATTAACACAGGTGAGAGTGTTGATGAGCAGAAGACTGGAGATCCTTCTGTCATACTGATTAAGTTAGGATAGCAGACGGGATGTTTTAAAAGGAGGGTGATTCTTGAAAGCATTGTTCTTCCTATGTTAACCATGGTTACCTGTAAGGAAACATGTCCAGTCATCATTGTGTTGCATAAAAAGGCTTCACAGGCTGCATACTTCTGCTACTAAGATTGCACCTAAAACAGGGGTCGGCATGCGGCTCTTCAGCCACCTTGCTGTGGCTCTGTTTGGCCTTGACGAAAAACCTGTTATTTATTCATTCAACTTTTAATTATATATTAAATTATTTTGCTTATTTTGTTAGTTATCTTGGAGTTTGAGGTGATAGTTTAACATTGTGTAATTATGTAACTTTATTAGCAG
>JBBIGC010000036.1:2378828-2392055 GCA_037576955.1 Lepidarchus adonis
TCTTCTCAGGTCCACAACCAGTTCTTTAGTTTTGCTGATGTTGAGCTGCAGCTGGTTTAGCTCAGACCATTCAACAATACTGGCCACCACTCTCCGGTATTCCACCTCATCACCATTCCTGATACATCCAACCACAGCAGAGTCATCAGAGAACTTCTGCAGGTGGCAGCCCTGTGTGTTGTAGCAAAAATTGTGCAATGTTTATTTAACGTTATGTAATATTCCTCAGACGATAAACCAGAATTAAATTTTTTACTAAGCTTTTACTACTTTTTTGACCTTATATTTTCTCAAAATATTTTATCAGACATTTACAATAGCCCTGAAATTTTTTATATCTGTTAGTAAGCAAATTTATTTCATGAAGATTAGATTTTTTAGCCAATTATGTCAAAATTCTTTTTTAACTGCCAGAAGAACACTTAACACTTCAATCTTTCATGTCTGAGAAGAGACCAATTTTAACCACAAACCACAGGTCTATATAACATTAATCAAACCTAGTACTTTGTCATTGGGTAATAAAGAGCATATTTTCACAGCTAATAAGGAGGAGCTTTGACCAACCAGGCTTCCCTTTCAGCTAACGAGAAAGCTCCTACTGAAGCTAAGAATGTCTGTAAAATTATTACATATTTTTAGCAAAGAAAGCATCCCAAATACGGTTTCCATTAACATCTTGTTCATGGTCTAAGCCCTGAGAGTGGTCTTCCACATAGCTTAATCCAAAACCTTTCAAGAGATGGCTTTGATTGCCCAAGAGGTTTTTTCCACTGGTCAATCACGTGCACCTCACATTTACAGTGTAGGACAGAGTTGTCTAGGTCAAAGTGAATATGGGATTTATGAAATGTTCAGTTAGAAGAGAGAGAGATACTGGACTGAGGGATAAAGGAAGAACAGTGCTCTTTGTCCATATTTTAGCAGCATCTTCTAAAAACACGATTCACCAGGTGAATTTCAAATTGAACAGTGAAATTGAATTACTCACAGAAATAATGGTGAGGACTGTTCCACATAACACAATTCTCAGAATTATTTCAAGGTTTCTGTAACCGTAGTGATATGTGTTGTGTTGAAAGTAGCTTAGGGAATGCTGTATTGTGGGTAGTGTGGTCAAGGACAAATATCAATGCCCCCCAAAAAGAACTAAAACACTGCTTATTCTGAATCACAGTTTGAGAGCAGATGTGAAACAGCTTTGATCGATGTGTGATGCATGTTTATCTCAGTCATAAATATAACGTTTTTCATTGCCACAGTGTGCTGTATCAAAGCTGTCCAGAAATCAAAATGGTCTGTCTGGTTAGTTCATTTCTTGGGTCATAATAAACATATTCACCTCATAATTTAGAAGACAAAATTCATGCTTTGCTGTCATCTTTGATAAAAGTTGTAATGACATCTCTGTGCACCAGCAAGAAGAGAAAAATAATATGAATTATTTCAGTTTGATAAGTTATTGAGGTGCATGCAGTCCTGTTTATGTGTGTATGTGTGTGTTTGTGTGTGTATGTGGGGTAAAAACAAAAGTCTTTCTTGACAGTAATGAGACAACAAGTGCAATATGTTCAAAATGACTTGAATCCAAAAGACGTGAATGAGTCCATGCCAAATGTATATGTAAATGTGCAGATTTGTGTAAAGTCTGTGGCACATGAGAAGGTCATATTTTAAAAGAAGTTCAAAAACACTAATAACATTAATTCATAAATAGTAATTTTGTGCAGGTCTATGTGTTTGCTCTCAAAACACTCAAAACAAAAAAAAACAAAACGTCAGAAATATTTTATGTTTAAAATGTGTTTCAAAGTCAGTTCTCAAAATCAGGTTTTGTGAAATGTATATAATATTCCCGCATTTATATCAGACTGATAACATGTCATTTAACAGACATTTAGAATGCCACAGAAAATCATTTGTAAGGGAATTTATTTCCTGAAGTTTTGATTTTTTGGCCAATTACACCAAAAAGTAAAAAAAAATAAAATAAATAAAAGTTAAGCAATATTGAGGGTTTTTAAAAGCTCACAGAAGAGCCCTTAAAAATAAACCAGGTCTGAACTTTGACCAGACATCAATATTGGCCAATGTAAAGCACAAACCATAGTCCTTGTTAATATTAAATCAGTCACTGGGTGATGAAACTAGAAAAATCCAAATAGTCTGACTTGATAGATACCTCATCACTCCAACGATTATTTTTTTCCTTTCATGTTGTCTTTGATTAAAGTGTCAATTTCACCAAAGTGCAACGGTGGTCAGGGAATACAAGAAAGAATGTTGTAAAATCACATTAAAGCCAAGTTTTTAAAAAAAAAATCTACATCACAGCACAGCTTTCTTGTTTACCCTCCATAACATTACACACATGCAGCCATTGCCCAATCATTGGAGAGGAGGCCAGTTCATTCCCAGAACCGTCAGGGAAATTATGGCTAAGGTCAGTGTATAAAATAGTGTTTTCATCCACCCACATTAACAGCAGAAGTGCACTTGGGCAAGGCACTTAACCCCCAAACTGCACCCTTGGGTTCCTGGTGTGTGTTCACTACCATTGTGTCTTTAGATGGACTAAATGCAGAGGACTGCTGTACAATTTGCACCCTCCAACACTATATTTCCCATAATTCACTGCTTTTAAAGTACCCATGATACATTTCACAGCATGGGACGATCATTTTAATGACAAGGAGCAGCTCCTGAATGGGTTTGAGGTTAAATTTGTGACCTGTGCTTAATGTATGGTCAAATACACAGAAATCATGCACTAAAATCTGCTGAAAATGCCATATTTTAGTGCACTCCCTGTACAGGACTGATGCTTATATTATAAATAAAATAAACAAAACATGGCATTTGGCTTGGGGTATTGAGTCTTTTGCATATGTCTTTATAGAGCACATTACTAACTGACAGCTCTAATCCATTGGACCAGATTAACCATCCTCTGAGGGAAGAGTTTTATTGTGATTAACACCCTGTCTTGCAATTAAAGTACATCCCATCTGGACTCTAAGACACAGAAACTGCCTTGAATTTCAAAAGAATGATATGGCTGTTTAGGATATCTTGCATGACTGGAGATTCACACCGGCCTAGGTAAAGTAAGTGTGGCCCAACTATGAAGGAAGTCATGGGTATGACTTGTTTCAGTCAGGCGAGAACTGGAGTCTGGAAACTCTCTCCACCACAAGTCACGTATTACTTACTAAAAGCGTCTAGGCAGCTTCTTATAGACCTATTTCTTTGTTTTGTCTTCATTTTGGCTTGACATTTTTCCTCTTTAGTGTTGCTGAATTGCATTCTGTTCTCTTTATGGACTGTGAGGTGCTTTATTTATATACTTTTTTCCTACACAATGTTTGTGTTTCGATCTTACTGAAAGAGTTGATGAGTAGATTTTATGTGAACTATAAGTTGAACTCCAATATGTGGGTTTTAGACATACCTTAGTGATGAGGTACTCTCAGATCCCATGCTGTATGGTTGTCCCATTGGCCCCAGAAGGAATGAGGCGTTGAATGTCCTGGAACAAATGGATGGATGGACAGATGGATGGATAATAGGATGATTGTGCCATCACCAGAGAGACTTCTACAGAAGAAAGCATTCAAGTCTTCTCCAGCTGTGCATGGTCACAACAGGAAAAGGCTCAGGAAGATAACCGATTCAAGCGTTGCCCAACCATTCATATAATTTAATGGAAATGTTCCAATTCAAGATAATTCATCCTTTTAACACCCACTGCAATTTAGGAGTAGTCCTTTGGGATCAATTTACCGAAGCACCTTTACCCTTGACATGTTCAAACTTCTGACCTTATCAGTTTGACATTACACCGACAACCAGCTCTTCTAAAATGTAATGGTTAAATAATACGCTGTTAAATAATGACTTATAATGAGGGTAATTCTGCCACACGCGAAGCAACCATGCAATCACAGCATAAATGCTGATTATTATCCGTATGCATCTTAAAGGGGGGTAATGCTGATGGTATGGCTGATAACGTCCAGCCATATTTAATCGAACAAAGGGATTCTTATTACCATATCCAATTTAGGAAACTAATGGAATTCATCTGAGCCCCAAGCCACTGAATACAGACGACAATTAACATAAAGACAATCATCAGTATTTTAAACAGACCATTGAATAACAGAAGGAGCGGACTGTATTAAAACGATGATCATCTATGAGATGAGAGCTAAGTCTGATTAACAATAATGATTGGTCTGAAACTACAGCAGCTGCTGTGAGAGATAATCAGAACAATCAAGGGGGTCAATCACAAATTAGTCATTAGCCAGGCCCAGTTCTGCTTGGGCATAAAGCACACATTGCACCCTTGATTTGATTTGTTCCATTTTGGGTTGAAATTCTAAAAACAGTGCAAAGGTCAGTTTCGGTATAAAGGATGACCCTGCTAGTGTTCTATGGAACACTGTAATTTACCTACAAAGCATGTGTGTATCTTATAATACGTCCAAAGCTTGTAGAATCACTGCAAATTTAGTGTATAGTGCAGTTAGGTTCAAGGACATAGAGTAAGCATGGACGGTGGGGACATGTCACCAATATGCAGCAATTATTGAGGTGTCCCCACCAATAATTTTATCTGCTCAAAAATAAATAAATTAATTGATTAATTAAATAAAATAATGCTTTCTCAACGTCTCATTAATCTAGATGTGGAGAAAAGGTTAAATTCTCTAAAAAGGTTAGATTCTCTACTTGGGTCCTCCCACCACAAATACATTTGGGCCAATGATTTGTATGGCTGAGCTCACTGAATATCACTGCACAGCGCAATAAGCACAACCACGGTGAGCTCAGCCATCCACCCAAAACCCCCCACAAAATGACACAAAATAACCCCACAATGAGTCCCATAATGCACACACAAGAAATTCCCCAAACGATAAGCACAATAACCCCCCAAAACACATAAACTGTGCTAAGTGGCACTTACCATGGGGCCGTGCAGCGTAAACACACCTTCTAGCCTTAGCCCCGTTACAATGTTTAGCATCATGACAAATGTTAGGCTGATGATGTAAAGTGATACATTAGTGTATGTTGACAAAAAATTTTAATTGACAGGTTGTCTCACTTTTTGTATGTCAAACAAATATGTTCACAGTTTATTTCTGTTAATGAGAGAAGATACGTATTTGGCTCCTTCACATGCTGTAGAAGAAATGGACATTGAGCTGTTGTGTGGTACCTTAGAGTAGTTCATGTTTAGATCACAGCTTACAGGGGGTGGGTTTAGGAGGGTGTTATACGTCCCCACCAATGTCAAGACCAAGTCTACACCCTTGGTTTGGTTACTGGATGCCTGCTAATGTTGGGACATTTTACTTTTGTAAATAATTCTTTACATAAAAAAATCATTTATACTGTTCCATTCCTTTTGAAATTGTCATATGTTGTAAAAGACAGTAGGTTTTCACAGAATATATAAATAAAAAAACAAAACATGGAGGTTCTCAGATACAAAAATAAATATGTTAAACTCTCACTGCCCACATACTTCAATGTGTAGGTTACATTGGCATGGAAGTTGAGCAGTAAGTCAACTAGAGCAGTGGTCCCCAACCACCGGCGACCGATACCGGGCCATGGAGCTTTTTTTTTAATGGGATCTCAAGCCATAAGCATCTAAGTATGTTCAGACATTAACTTGCCTGTATTCTGGATGAAAGTCATGGCGGAAAACCCTGAGATCGCCACAACAGCACTGAAAACATTTACGCGTTACCAGAGGAGGACTTTACTCTAATATTTAGTTAGCGCATTTCAGGAAGACGCTGCTAATAAAGTTACATAATTACACAGTGCATTGATGTCTATTATTATATTTACAAAATACCACAGTTTTTGTGTTGGTTGTATCATTTTGTTGTTTAAATGTCAGTCCACGAAACAATGGTCTGGCATTAAACCGGTCCATGGTGCGAAAAATGTTGTGGACTGCTGCCATACAGGACAGAGACAAGTTTCTGACACCAATGTAGGCGGTCGTAATAAAGTAGAAAGATTCCAAAGTGGAGTATGCCAAGATGATGTAGCATTATATACATGTTTAACCTCTCTCACTAAAATTCATAGAATCCCTCCCAAAAGTTTTTTTTTACAATGAATTTGTCTTTTTCAGTTCCACCCATTTGTCAGGTTCTCCCCTGTCACACCACAAGCACTGGGAAGGTGAAGGCTACCACATGCTTTCTCCAAGTCACATGGTCACCTCTTTTCAAACTGCTTCTAATGAAACTTCGTTGCACAGTTGGACCTCTTGAATGAGAGCACTGACTGCCATTTCTGTAGACACCAATGCTGTCTAGCATTAGGTGTGGAACACTTAATCAATCTGTATTGATGAATCAACCAAAATAGGGCATGATCCAATGTATCGATCTCACACTGATAAAAATCAATGTGTGTTCATTCCACAATTAATTTTCCTTCATTTTTCTGTGGGCAGTGATTTTACTGAGAAGCTGTTTTGCTTACAACTACATCAATGAATTTGACCTGTAATACAAAGTTAATACAATGTTGAGACTGTAATCAGTTTGTATGTGTGAGTTGATGGAAATGTAGCAGATTGTGAAACTTTATCATATTTCATACTGACCTCAGAGCCCAGTATCAAATTAGGTCACTTCTGCAAATTTTAAAGCATCAAAAATTATCGAATCGCAAAGACTCTTTGCTCAGTGAGAAAAGGAGAAGGAGCAGCCATCCTTCCCATCCAGACCAATTGCGATCTCTGAGACTCCACCTTACAGATGGCTGTAGCACCATCAGGGAAACCTTCCACTTTCTGATGGTAAAGTAACTACTCTACTAGAAAACATCAACCAAAATCAAATGTTCTTTAGTGAACCAAATGTTTTTTTCTATGCATTCATACAAAGAAACCTTTCTCTCTAGAATGGCCTTTGCTAGTCATTAGATAATGCTATCATTCTACTATTAGCTAATGCTCGGTTACTCGTATCCCCACTGAATCTACAGTCAGATCTCTAATGTAAAGCATCAAGAGCTGAATAAATGTGAAACTGTGCCAGCAGGTTTTGAGACAGCATTCTTAATTAAATGTAAAATGCAGCCGCTGGCAGCAGGGAAAATACAGGGCCAAACAATCAGGGGAAAGCAATTCTCATTTCTGAGTGTGCCCCCGCTGTGGCCTTATTCATACAGTGATGCAGGAGGGCGTAGGCTCATTACTCTGGCTTCTAGAGTCAGTCTGTAAACAACTGATTCCTAAATGCGACAGTAGATGAGCTGTATCCATTCCAGGGTGTTTCTGTGAGGAAGATTAGAATAAAAAACAGTGTGGAGAAAAAGAACAAGACAAGAAAGTTATGGTCAATAGTTTTGTACCCATGTGGGTTTTTTTTTAAAAATATTTTTATAGGTTTTATAAAAGTCTGCAGTTGCACACTTAATTCTGCTGACTCTGCTGGTTGGAGGCTTTATAGGTTGGACATGGGGGAGTCGTAGGTCACTAGCAGCTCTGTCATGCATCACGTTCGAGTCTAGTTCACCTTGATTGTGCAGTGGGTTGGGAGGCTGTGGAGATGGGTGCCACTGCCTAAGTCAATTTCATGACTGACTGACCTCCCCTCAGCCATTTACGGTGGTCCAAGAGATCACTTAGCACACTCCCTCTCTCAAATGGACGCCCATTGCTTTTCAATTACACCATTACTGAGATGGCATCTACTGTATACATTCCAGAATTGGGATATCTCAAGCTGGACGATAAGCCACAAAGGTGAGGGTAAAGTGTAGAAGATTGTTAAAACAAGGGTTCAAACATGTCTGTCTTTTCCCTGGGGCCAAGTATAATGAACTTATCCATGCTCCACCTAAAGATGTGCTCTTTCCCATCATTTTTAGAACATACTTGGCCAATTCACAAATGCTTTTTTATAACAACTGTTGTTAGAGTGGGACAATCTATTGTCAAAATGTTGATATTAATTTAATGTATTTAAGAAGTTATAAATTTTACATATTTGTTCTGCATGCATGTGAATATCTAATATCATTAAATTCTATAGGATTTTAACAGGGGGAAACCCTCAGAGTGTTCCAGCCTTCAGAAAAACCCTAATTTCTGAGAACTAAAGAATACATGTCTGTAATACATGGTTATTAATAATGTTTTTTCATGTTGGGGCGCCATGTTTAGTGTATTTTTAGGCTTTATTTAAAAAAGATAAGGTTAATTTCTTGAAAACTGAACTGAAAACATAATGTAAAGTTGTGTAAGGTTTTGAGAAGTTTGCCGCTTCAGTTTTTATGATGGCAATTTGCATATACTCCAGAATGAAGAGTTATGAAGAGTGATCAGATGAATTGCAAAGTACTTCTTTGCCATGAAAATGAATTTAATCATAAAAAAAGCCCTGCCACAAAAGGACCTGCTGAGATCATTTCAGTAATCTTCTTGTTAACACAGGTCAGAGTGTTGTTGAGCACAAGACTGGAGATTATTCTGTCATGCTGATTGAGTTAGAATAGCAGACGGGATGCTTTAAAAGGAGGATGATGCTTGAAATCATTGTTCTTCCACTGTTAACCATGGTTACCTGCATGGAAACATGTGCAGTCATTATTGCATTGCATAAAAAGGGCTTAAAATGCAAGGATATTATTGGTACTAAGATTGCACCTAAATCAAATATTTATTGGATCATCAAGAACTTCAAGGAGATAGGTTCAGTTGTTGTGAAGAAGGCTTCAGGCTGCCAAAGAAAGTCCAGCAAAGCATGAGGACCGACCACAGTGAGGCGAAGACTTTTGGAGGAAGGCCTAGTGTCAAGAAGGGCAGAAAAGAAGCCACTTCTATCCAAGAAAAACATCAAGGACAGGCTGATACTCTACAAAAACTACAGGGGTTGGACTGCTGAGGACTGGGGGAAAGTCATTTTCTCTGATGAAGCCCTTTCCAATTGTTTGGGGCATCTGGAAATATGATCACCCAGAGAAGAAAATGTGAGCGCTACCATCAGTCCTGTCTCATGCCAACAGTTAAGCATCCAGAGACCATTCATGTGTGATGCTGTTTCTCATCCAAGGGAGTGGGCTCACTCACAATTTCGCCTAAGAACACAGCCAGGAATAAAGAAAACATCCTCCGACAGCAACTTCTTCCAACCATCTAAGAACAGATTGGTAAAGAACAATGGCATTTCTAGCATAATGGAGCACTGTGCCAAAAGGCCACACTGAGAAGAAGTGGCTCAAGGAACTAAACATTGAAGACCTTAATCCAATTGAGAACTTGTGGTCAATCCTCAAGAGTTGGATGGGAAAAAAACACAAAAAAACACAAATTCTGTCAAACTACAGGTATTGATTATGAAAGAATGCATTGGGATCAGTCAAGATTTGGCTCAGGAGTCGATTGACAGCAAGCCAGGGCAAATTGCAGAGGTCTTGAAGAGGACTTGTTGTATAAACTTGATGTAATTAAATGTCAATAAAAGCGTTTAAAACTTATGAAATGCTTGTAATTATACTTCAATCCACCACGGACACAACTAACAAGAAAATCTAAAAAAAAAACACAGCAATTTTTGTGAAAACCAATATTTGTGGCAATCTCAAAACATTTGGCCACAACTGTATGTGTATATATTAAACCTAATGTATAAATTAAACATGACCACAAGGCAACACAGACACAGATAATCATTCACACACACACACACACACACACACACACACACACACACACACACACACACACACACACACACTCTGGATTATTTAGAGTAGCCAGTCAACCTAAACCACAGAACCTTTGTGCAGTGGGAGGAAACCAGAGAACCCAGAGGAACACAGGGAGAGCTTCTACACTCCACCCATGTGATCGACCCAGGGATCGAACCCTTCTTGCTGTGAGGCGAAAGTGCTAACTGCACAACCAATGACTCAACATACAAAGTTAAAACATTTTAATATGTTTGTTACAAGTTCCAGATGTGCAATGCTAATAGCTTAGGCCTAGCATACTACCAGATTCTCATGTGGATGCGAGTAGACATCAGCATTGCCCTAGAGGTATTTTGGTCCCATTCTATAGTGTCTTCATAATAACTATGTAATTACACATTACCAATACAAAAAAACAGCATTGGAAGTACAGTAAATGTAGTGAGAATGAAAGTTTTAGTGCTCATGTAATTACAGTCTAGTATTTACTCAGGTAAGTAAACAAGTACTACATTTCATAAACATAAATTCCTCTGTCATGTATAACAATGACATCACCAGCATTTACATTGTTGTTGCAGGTATTTTTATAGTGCAATTACACTGTAATTAGAAACACTGTATAATTTAACACTTAGTCTGACATGTATTTTCCTTATTTTTTTACTGAGTTTTAAATTATTTAAGTTTCAAAAAGGCCAAACTCTAAAAAGCACTCTTCACTACTACATTATTGTCAACCCAATAGCAGATAATTCAGGAGAGCCCCAAACATCGCAGCAACTCATAACTTCCCAATACTCACACATTGTCCCTGATTTTAATATATCGTTTGATTAAAACTGCAGCTTTTCATGCAAACTGTGTACTGAGGTGCAAAGCTTAAAATGTGCAGTTATAAAACAGAGTTGCCAAAAAGCTCTTAACAAAATAAAAATATAAAAGCCTAGTAATGGAGATACAGTAGCTGTACTACCAAAATAATCTCCAGAAGTGAGAGTAACGAAAGGGAAATATTGTGAATTATAACATGAACTGAATGCACAAATTGCGCATGATGACATATTCTGCACTGGATCTTCTAATTCTGACTGAACATTCTTTCTGCACATGCCCTGAGACTTTTTTTTGCTGTACCACTTGCCATTTTAAAGTTTTGAGACGAACACATTTGGTTTCAAAAGGTAGAGGGAAATCAACACAAACCAGCCTTTGCAAACATAATCAGCAGAACGTGTAATATTTTCACTGACTTTTGTACAAACCACCTACAGTCTGCACAGCCTCGTCCTTAAAAACGTATGAATGAGGGATTAATGCACAATTTTGCTTTTCTCTATAATCATTGCATTTTAGCACTTACAGGAGTTTCATATATTACATGTCAGTTTGTGCCTGAAACCGTACAAGGCTTCCTCAGAATTCTCCACAGAACCAGGCCCACAGTGGGTAGTCAAAGTGCACTTACACAAAATATCTGGACAGCTGTGCTATGGGAGTATAGACCAGCAATTAAGCTGCAAATCAGAGTTTTTGGTACAAAAGAAGAAAAACGATGAAGAGATTCCATGAGCTGACACTGGGAATTATGGCAGGAGCAGCATTGTGAAACTTCGGACAGAGATAAATCAGCCCAACCTGTTACATAAGTGAAATGTCACCAAAGTCCTTTTCCTTCATAGGCACATCTTGAAAATAATGTTGTGTCTCCCTGATGCTCCAGGGCAGAGATTTGGGGTGGGGAGGGGGGATGCATTGACAGTGATATATGGCTCCACGGTGCTACCTCAATTTGGCAATTAAATCTTAATGTGTTTTTGAAAAATCACAGAAGCACTCTCTATGGAGACAAAACTCTCTCTGAAGCATCAGCTACATACTTAAATACAGTACACTCCTGCATAATTCACGGTGAGTACAAATTCATAGGAAGCCAGTTGTTGAGCTCACAACAAACCAGCAGTTGGCCTAAATGAATGCAATTAGACTTTAGTTCAGCCACAGAAAATTGAATCATGCAAAAATGACTCCCTATGTGCTCTTCATACGAATGTTTTTACATCCCTATGTTCCTTCCCATGTAGAGCATAATGGAACAAAGCAAATAAAACTGGTTCTCTCGAGTGTGATGCATGCTCATTCTTATGAAATTTTCTGGCCAGAGAAATCTGCATAACTAACTTAAATATGTGCTGGGATGCAGAGAGAAAAGATGCAGGATGCCTCAGCTCCAAATTGCTCATCAATGAGGTTAAAAAAAAAGTTAAAAATGCAATACAGAGCCTCAGGTAGGTGAAATGTCTCCCCCTGGTGGGCCAGTGTAAAACAGCACACTAAGGTAAAAATTTTACTTACAACACATGTTGAGGAACGGAACCCCATCGTAAGTTGACTTCTGACGTAAGTCTACTGTGTTTTGCCCTGGGGCCATTCCTCTGTCAGTCCACCAGAGGGAGGCATTCACCCACCTGAGGCTCTGTATTGCATTTTTTGTTACGTTTTATTAAAATTACTATCACTTTCACTTTTCAAACCAACAAAAAAAAGAGTTTGGGGCAATGTCGTAACACCGAATTATCATAACACGAGTATGTCGTAAGTCAATGATCCCCTGTAGTTAAATGGTAGATTATGATTGTCCATAGGAATAAATTAGAGTGCACAATGTACAATGTACTCCATTTATATCCAGAATTGATATCATACAGTAAGAGATCAATTACATAGGGGGTAGATGAAATACATACTAGCTTATTATACACTTCTATACCATAATCCGTTAGTATAATACCATTTTGGTGTCACTGCTGTGCTAAGAATGATGACCTCCAGTAATACCTGGTCTGGGACAATGCTACCTTGGCCTCTTTCTGTTAATAAATATAGTAAAGGGGTGGGGGGTAAATTGAACAGCAACAGGTGGGCTACAGTCAGTAATTGCAAACTTAAATGTTGACAAAATGTTTGCAGCAACAGAGTATATCTAACTGATTTTAATGAGCTAAGCTCCTAGTGATTCTCCTGCAGAGTTTTATAGCTCTAATCAGAACCACTTAATTCCTCTATTCAGAGACTCCTGAAGGCTAGAAAAACTGAATCATGTATTATTTTAAAATTACTTTGTGAATAAATAAAAAAAACTTTCAATAATTAGTACATATCTTCACAGACTGTAATATGTAATACAATAAGAAAATGGCACTGCAAACTGAAAAGGAATGATGAATATGTTGAAAACACTTTCCTGGTTACAGTAGATATTCACAAACATGTTAATGAAGTTGGTTTAGAGAAAATCCAGCTCCACTCTGGGTCTGAAAGGATGTGTATTTGTTCAGAAACTGTTACTGAGGAAAGGAAGCAGGCAAAAAAGAGAAGAAAACTGTAAGGAGCGCACGCCGGCCAGCTCCCGCGGTCCTCCGCCAGACCACTCGGGGGACCGGCGGAGGCGGAGGGAGCCAGGCCTCCGCTACTTCCGGTTTGGCCGGT
>JBBIGC010000036.1:2473311-2489124 GCA_037576955.1 Lepidarchus adonis
ATATATGTATCTTAGAAAATATATAAATGTTAGTTTATTAGAAGACCCTTAAAAAAATATTTAATTTTCTTTCTATATTATATTATGTAATATCATAACATTAGCATCACTTAAAAGTTTGCAGTAAAGTCAAACATGAAATATTCTCTATTTCAATCTGAAGCAGTTCATAATATTAATGTCTTTAAGGGGTCCTCGTGGTTTGGTATTAGGACCTTTCACGGGAGGCAATAAATGGGACGTAGCGATGGCTGAAAAAACTGAAAAAGAGATTTCTTATTTCACTCACAACCACCCGAGCTTCCCTGCACCTGTTTACAACCCGAGGCACTTTACAAACTACATGGTGGAGAGTCAAATATTTTAATATGGGATGTTATATTAAGAGCTTGGTGTAAAAATGTTGTATTTTAACATTTGATGGTTACTACAAATAATTCCAGGCTTCTACAAGGAGAACTCTGGAAATGGAAACCCAACACAAACATGTATTTGTATGGATTCTAATATTAATGATCTGAAAATAAATTAATAAAAACACTTACTACCTGAATAAACAGCTCTGCATCTGAGCACTTGAACCAAACTGGATTTAAAGAGGAAATATAAAAAAACAGCACTTCCTTCTCATAGTAGGAGCAGTCTGAATGGATCTAAAATAATTATTTTCAAAAGTTCAGACATTATTATTGTTTTCAAAAACCGAATGTAATCTTGATCTATACACTATTCAAGGTCTGAAAACACAACAAAACAACAGCTTAATTGGAAATTAGCTCATATTTGTTTATTTAAGCGCAATTTCTTTGCCATAAATTGTTCCTGTGCTCTTCAGTTAGATTTACAGCGTTCATGTTATAGTGCATCTAACAGTGTGTATGTCTTTTTTAAGTCTGCCTGGATAAATGTCAAATGAATAAAAATAACATTATGTAAATGTAAAATAAGTGATAGCTCAGCTGAGTACATGCTGATTTTCAGAAGACCATGCTGTGGGTGGACCATGTGATAAATATCTCTCAGATCATTGTGCCCAATAGTGCCACTCCCTGTATTCTTATTTCGCCAGGTGCCAAAAAGTGAAGGTCTCATACAGGTGGGATGTCTTGATGAGGTTACCTTGGACACCTAGGCATGTTCATTATGCTCAGACAAGAAAGGCTGGCATTTATTGGAATATAGCCAATTACATAATGTGCCCTTCACTCTTTAAGCATAGATGCCAATATGGGTTCCTTGGAGTGATGCTTTGGAAGGACCACTTTTCAATGGATGCATATGTAAAGAGTCATGTTTGTAAGTGAGATGTCCCACCAGAAATTTAAAGAACCTCCACATCATGTTAAGGAAACAATATTTCCAATCCATTTACAACCGTTTTACACAACAGCCCTGACTTTTCCTTTAAATTGGCAGATTTCAGTGAAAATAAATAGTTTTTTTTGTGTGTGTGTCCTTGATCAGCACACTATGTGACAGACTGCTTAGGCTGAGATTTACAACTTGCTTACTCGACTGTAAAATTAGAAAAAAAAGGGGGCGAGCGCTTAACACTCAGTTAAAGCCATCACACTTCAGGGACGGTAATTAAAATCGCATTATCTTGAACAAAACATCTGGAATGCTGCTGCTGCCCAATGCCGCCAGCTCACTTAAACTGAAGGTGGACCTTGGTGATTGTTTTCAGTCTTATGGAGGCGATGCTTTAGGTGTAGGTATTCTGATGCCGTCCGTCCTTGTATCTCAGACAGAGATGAAAATTGCATTTGCTTTTGTGCTGGCATTTCTTCAAAGATAAGGCGAGGCAAGACAGATATGGGTGTTTTAGCCTGTTTTGAACCAAAGTGCAGTAGTTTGGTGTCATTAAGTTCAAAAAGGAAGACAGCCAAGGAGAGATACCACCATCAGTCATTCTAATATATCAGAGAAAAGTGGAGCCCTTGGCTTGCGCCAACTTGCATATAATCAACAGCTCTACTTTGAAGTATGGTAGACTCTTAAAAATGATTCTTGACTTGGACACATGCACTTTGGAAAGACCTTCAATGTGGTATAAAATCAAAGCAAATTTCTTTATTTTTTAAAAAACCATTAATTCAAAGGTTCTATAAAGAACCAGCATTATGGTTCTATGGGTTTAATGTTTCCTATAACGCAAGAATGTACTCTATTGTGGTGTTTATCTTCTTTAATAGAAGCTGGGTGCTCTGTTGCATCCCAAAGCAGAATCCAGGGTTAATATGCAGATGCACATGCAATGAGTGGACTACAAATTCGCAATTCACTTCAAGGTCTTGCAGAGGGATGACCTCCATAATCACTGGGTGCCAGTTTAACGGAGCCAACTCCATCCATTCAAGCGCTGGTTTAAATACAGGTCTGCATGTGGAGCATCCTGCTTCACTTGCCGTTATGGAGGATTGATCACTGTGAAGATCTGAGAATGCTTGGGGCCAGATGGGCAGTTTATGGACCCTTCTGGCATGGACTGTGGGTTTGGAACTCACCCGCTTCCTGCCAAACGTGCCACTGCTATTGGTTTTCCCTTTCCAAAACCTTCTCTGTGACTTTACTGCCTAACGTGTGTGTCAGTTTAAATCAGGCGAGAGCACCAGATGGCCACTGTATGGCAAGGACGTGTCTGCCAATTGATACCATAGCTGAGCCAGATGCATGAGTCCATATCAGAGATGAGGCAAGTCTTTTGTGCAAATCAGTCTCATTTTTCATGTGTTTATTTGAAGCAGTGGTATTGTGTATTATAGAGTATTATGTAAATTTATGTTGTTAAGGTTAAGAAATCTTCGTACCACATTTGTGCTTGAAGTTGGATATGTTTTTTGGCATGAGTTTGGAAAAACATGGTGTGTGGTCTTGGGGTTTTAGGCATGACATGACATTATTTAGTACATTATCTTACACAGAGATCATCCTGCAGAAAATTAACCTGCAGAATTATGAATAAAATAAAGTTATACGTCAAATACAATAAATGCAATTTTAAATAAATATGTAAAATAAAAAAGCACAGTCCTTACAAAAGAAAAGTGCATACTAAAAAATTACATAAAAGTAAATAAGTAGAGAAACGGCAAAAGGGCAAAGCAAGGCAAGTTTATTTATGTAGCACATTATCATACATATCATTCAATGTGGTTTACAAGGTAAAATAAGCATAAAAGTAAGATTCACAGATAAAGTGCAAAATTAAAGAATATATATATATGAACATAGATACAAATAAAAATAAACCCTCTGTTTAACTAAATGCTGTGGGAAAAAAATGGTTTTTAGCTTCTTTTTAAAGCTAGCTGCAAATGGAGCAGACCTGATCTCCTTGTGGAACCGGTTCCAGCATAATGAGTAAAGGCCATTTCACCCTGTTTAGTTACAGCTCTAACTAACCTCTAGCTGACTAGCCCCTGCTGATCTAAGAGACCTTCCAGGCTGGTATTATTCAAACTTCCTAGAGAGATATTTTGGGCCCAAACCAAAGAAAAATAAGCTGCAAAATTAGGGAATAATACATTTAAAGAAGAAATAAAATATGTAAAATAAATTAAGAAAAACCTTTCCAAACAGATGGCATGGTAAAAATTAGATAAATGTAAATAAGTAGAGAAGGAGCAAAAGGAACATAAAACTGTATGATCAGGAATACAAGAAATAAAAGTAATAAATAAATAAAGTCAAACCTTTCAAAAAAAGCACATGTTAAAAAGTAGATACAAGTAAATTAGCAAATACATTACGCAATTAGGAATAAAATAAAGTTACAAGAAATAAATAATGTAAAATACATTTTAGGCTCATATTTATTCTTCATTTCACTTTTGTTTTTGTTGACATTTAATCAGGTTCTTGTTCAGGGTAGAACTTGGAGCCAGAGCCATTCATTTTGTTTTTTTGTTTTTTTCCCTTTTCCATGCACCCATCAACGTTGTGTCCAGGATATATTATCACCTTAACCTCGGTTGAAGGGTAAGGCAAGACAAGGCAAGGCAAGGCAAGTTTATTTATATAGCACATTATCATACACAAGCTCATTCAATGTTCTTTACAAGGTAAATAAAAAATAAAAAAGCATAAAAACAGGCCAAAAGAATAAAATAAATAAGCATTAAAAAATAAAAGCAATAGATAAAAAATTTATAAATATGCATAAAATAAACAATTCTAATTAAAATAGAGAAAGATAAATACAGAAAGATAAAATAGAGAGAGCAAAATCTAATGCTACTGTAATGTTCTGTAATGTAGAGACTAGTCTCACCTCCACAGAAGGTCCTCCTGTTTGTGCAGGAACCAATGCGCCACCAAGAACACAAATGCAATCTCTATACTGCACCGAAAGTACTGCACTTTTGTTGACATCCAATCAGGTTCGTGTTCAGGTTTGTGCTTTGAGCCGGAGCAGGCCGTTTTGTTCCCTGTGTGCTCGTTTCCTAAACTACTCTAGTTTTTCTCTCTCTATGTTTTGTGGGACGTCCCATCCTTTCACATGTGGTCATTATGTTCAGGTCATATTATTCCCCTAACCTCAGTTGAAGAGTAGGAGCTAGTTTCACCTCTACAGAAGAGTTTACCAAAGCCTCCCTGTTTGAGGAGGAAAAATGCAGAAAAATGCACCCCCTATTTGTTTTAACCAGAATGTTAATGTTTCAAATGTATTTATCAATATATACGTTATGTAGTTACCTTTATAGCTCACATAGACATTAAATTTGAATATGACGGCAACACTTTATATATTTATAGTCTTATAGGTCTGTACATATAAACTAATCAGTGAAACAGACTAACATACAATATACAGCCAAACTATCCAGCCAGCCCTCATGATTAGTGCACCCAGTTCAATAAAAGTGTACTCTTTTGGCAACACAGGTGTTCACTTGTGAGTACAGGTTGTATAATCTCCAGCTGTCAATATAGTGGGACACTTAGGATCAGCAGCACTTGAACCTAAGGTCACCAAACCCAATCCCGAGCATCAATTAGAGGGGTATAAAGCCCTCCAGGATAGGGCTATGGAACAGTGGAATTGCATCCTCTAGTGTGATGGAGCTCCTTTGGGATGAGTTAGAGGTACGTGATCCAGAACTAATCTGCCCACGTTGGCTGGGACCTGACCTCACTAATGCTCTTGAGGCTGAATGCAATAAAATTCACACAGCAGTATTCCAACATGTGCCCTTCCCAGAGAGTAGAGGCTGTAACTGCAGCAAAGACGAAACCCTTGATTTCAGAAGAAATTGTTGCCTGGCACCTTAATTTTCCTTCTGAACCTCAGTTGATCCCAAGGAAGTTGGGCTCCTCTTTTAAGCTTGGACTGTTAACATTAATACATCGTGTTTTTGAGATGTTTTTATGAATACGAATGGAAATTCAGTTAATGTGATGTAAAAGCATCAGTGTACCTTGCAAAAGATGCAAATTAAAAGTTCCCTGCAAGAGAGTGGCCTCCCAGGGAAATTTGCAGCGTTTAAAATAATGAAGGAAGCCTTCAGTAGTGGAGCAGTCGAAACAACATGGGAAATTTTTACTTTGCGTGCCGCATCCCCCAGAACAACTTTTACATCTGTAGTTACTGAACTAATTATCTAAGTAGGACTCAAATAGCCATCAGTGAGCATGCTCGAGTGAGTATCATCCGAGGCTTTGCTTTGCTTTGCCCCCTATGCCTCCGAACATAATAACAACGCTCGAGGAAAAGTCATTTATCCTGCCGACTGCTCGCTCTAATTTGACAAAGCTGAGAGCGTTTAATTCCTCCTCTTCTGCAATGATTTCTCAAATGACCTCCGCTGAAAACGTAGAGCATGTCCTCCGGTCGCCAGAAATAATACATATGAAAACATCTGGGTTCAGAGTGCACTAAAACATCAGTGTAATTTTCTGTAGCTTTTATAATAACCAAGCAAGGATAAGAATGTAAATGGCACAAAAGCATAGCTTCGGGTAAGAGGGATGCACTTTTGGCATTTTAAGTCCAGTTAAAGCTTTTGCACAACAGCATAGCTAAACATAGCATCTAACTTTGTTATTTTAGCAGTGATTGTCTTATGAAAGTTTCAACTGGTGTGACTCACACTATGAGCCCCAGTGGGATGGCGAAGCATAATGGAGAAGAAATCCAAGCCAGAACTTCCAGCGAAACACAGAAAGATGAATTTCACCTTCTCCTGAAATGGCTTTTGAATGGTGTTGATATGAATGTTATAAATAGAATACAAAAATAAACATATAGTGCATGAAATAGCATGAACAGATGTTTCCAGCATATGTAACATTCATAAAATTATGCTTGTTTTGGATTGTATGGTATCCAGATGACAATTGTCATTACAGTAGGTAATCAATTGTGTTCTCACCACTGATTCCAGTTATTTGGCTGGAAAAAATATTTGGCACTGAAAGAAATCTCACTATTTAAAGGCCCTAGAATGTGAAAAAAATAAATATATAAATAAAAATAAATTAAAAAAAACATTTTTTTAAATAATGCAGCATAAAAATAATAGCATAAATAGCATTAAAAATAAAAGCAATATATAAAAAATGAATAAATATTCTTTTTTATTTACAAATGTTTTCAATATTTAAATAATATTGAAAACATATCATTCAGTCCTCAGTCTAGTGCAGTCCATATGGAAACATGGATTGGTCACGAAAAACAACATATTTACATTTATACGGCTATTCTTCCTTCACCTGGTTAGCCTTTCTATTCATGTTGAAGGAGTCTTTCCGTCCAGACTATTTCCTGAATGAGACACAGAGCATATGGGCAGCCAGTCAGGACAAAGGTCATTGACCTATTCTTGTCTTAAAGGCGCAGTACCAATAATAGCATATCTAATTCGGAGAAATGGTTATATTAAAATGAATTACAAAAAAATAAAACCACACATACATTACAGAAAGCTTAGAAAATAGAAGACAAATGTAGTATATGGGCCTTTTAAATGTTAAATACGAAAAAAATATGTCAACAACAAACATCTCAAGCCTTTGATACCTCTAGTACTTGTTTAATATTTAATGTACTGTATAAAAGTGGTTGATGCTCGACTATTTATATACAGAGTGCTTAGATGTGTATAGCTTGTCAGGTGTGTAGGTGGTGCATCATATATTTTTCTCCACAACATAATGCTAAGGTCTTAAACCTTTCTCTTCCCCCTGCTCACCTCCACCTCCCTACTACAGTAAGACCCATTTCTAAAGAACCTGGCAGTAATGCAGAAGGTCAACGTACAACACCACTTGGTCTGTCTCTCAGGAGTGTCGTTTTCAAAGCTCTGGTTTTACCACTCTTGCTTGTAGCCTTGTTTGCCCTCCTTCAGCAGCCTCCCGAGCCACTTTCCATACAGCTTTTCACCAAGCTCTTCTGTATTCTGTCCTCTTCCTTACTCAATCTGAGGCGTGCCCATTCTGCTCAGCCGAGTATATTTTTTCTTCCGCCGTTCCGTTAATTAGTTTGGCCAAATAGCTTCCTTCCCAGGCCTTTCCCCCTGCTAATCCTGCACCGTTACTGTTCCAGACCAGTAGACCTGGCTGAGGTTTGCAGGCCGCTTGCTTTTTAAATTAATGAAACTCCTCCATCTCCTTAATCCGTCGCGTCTCATGCCGCTTTGCTGCATAAATCTATTTAATGCTGGGCTTTCACTCAGACTGGGAAGAGACGCCTCGTCTTGCCTGTTGGGTGAGGGCTGTAAATTTAGAGCTTGGACACTTGTAGAACTACCGTGTGCGTGTCAGTAATGCAGCTGCTCCTCCATCCCTGCCTCGAACCCTGAAGCTCAAGTTGCATGTTCTTGCTTGGAACCTTCTTCTTCTCATTTCAGAGCATTACTCCTTTAGCCCAACTGATTTCATATGATTTGGCTAATTGAATCAGCCAGTATTGGGGTTCCATAGATTCCATGGCATAGAACTAAGAGCTTTGGTGGCTAAAGGACAGCTAAGGATAAAAAAATAAAAAATTGGTCAATATTTTTGGCATTTATTGGTTAGTAATGATCTGGTATTATAGGCCATACTTGAGTTGAGCACACAACATATACAATACTATGCAAAATGATGATATCCCTGGTCAAATGTTGTGCTAACTTTGTACGTGATTAAGTAAATACACGTCTTCTGCTGAGAACACACACAAATTTGCTGAACCTAACATACTGGAGAACCAATATTGCCCAATCCTCCCAATTTAATGTCCAAGTGTCCAATTCCATCCAACACAACACCCCCAGCACCGGTAGCGTAAAGGCTGAACTGCCACTAACACTGAAGGGCTCAACACGCTTGCAGGAGAATGCTAAGCTCTAATGTCAGCTTACCTGTACTAAATGAGAGGAGGATCATTGTACCACCCCAGAGAAGTGTTTTTAGCACTTGCCAGCTTAACAAAACTGTTTTAAATGCTATGGCCAGTAAAATATTGAATGTACTGAATGTATGACCTTCTTATGATAGGGACTAAACTCAGAAATACTCAGAACCCGCTGGAGATTGTCTCTTTTTGATTTATTTTTGATCGCTGAAACGGACCCACCTGTTTCACAGCATGCCAACATTAAAGATGTGAAAAAGGAAGAAAGCAATGGAAAAAAAGAACGTAGGGTTAGAATGCTGGGCAGAGATTCAGGATATGGTCAAAGCAAAGCAGAAACTATTGAAAATACTGGGGAATTTCAGACTGTAATATTTGTAGAGATTGTCTTTTTTAATTGGTTAAATCTAAAACTCTCTCAGAGAGTATAGACCTGTTCCAGCCTACTTCACAACGGAATAACGAAAACCTGCTCTTTGACACAGCTGTGGAGAGTGTTGTTAGTAAGTGTTGTGGCTATCGCACAACTGGTGACAGTGATGGCTCTGGGAAAATCACACTGGTGCTTTATTCCGCACTAGTTAAATAGTGACAAATTGCATTACAGAGCCTCCTCGGGTGAAACTAATCCTGCTCAAATAATACTTTAGTCATGAGGATGGCTTGGCTAACCTCACTTCTTCTCCACCTTCTCCCTGCTGAGTCATGGCCTGGAATGACTTGCAAAAAATCGGCGCCTTAAACCTGGTGCTGCTTTCTTGTTTCTGCTCCCGAGTGGTCCTGCGAGCCGGAGGATCCATCTCGCTCCCATTTAAAGGGAGGTTTCCCTTTCATCTGGGCAAATATGAAACCGGATTTGGCCTGGGCCGCGCTGAGTGAGGCGCTGGCAGTCCCTCTCTGCTTTTATCGATGGCGCTGGACTTGCTCGCAAGGTTTCGCATGGCCCGCGGCTGGCCTTCTGATACGCTCCCATGTAAACCAAGCTAAGCCGACCCCACCCCCGTGCACTAAAGGTCATCACTCAAAGAGAGCTTTAATAATGCAGCAAAAAGGCCAACATGCATTTTTACCAAAGAGCAGCTGTAAGGAGAGAGCCTGGGTCAAATTCACACAGTTGGTTTCTGTGTGTGTTTGCACATGTGTATGCATGTGCGTGCATGATTTAGATTCCGAGGTTCAGTTTGGAGCCATGTTTGTAATATTTTATCAGCGCTAGATGCTTGACAGGACCAGTCAATAAATCAAACGTGAGCGGGACTAAACAAAAGGCTGTTTATACACCACAAAATGTTGTGCGGGCAAGTACCATTAGGATCGGGATGTTTGCAGTGGTAACATATTTAAAGGGCTCATTTGGGTAAAGAAAATAATTCATCTGATATACACTGAAAAAGTATCAAGCCGTTCGCTCTCGTAAGAATTTGCAATTGAAAAACCAATGTAGCACCTTGAGGAGCATTTTTGACCTTCTGCAGCTGTAAAGATCACTGTGCATCATTGCACAGATTCTTTACTCATTTAAAGGATGTTGTTGTTCTAAAAATGATTATTTAAAATGATTATTTCCTGGAAAACTACAGAACCAGATGTGGTGCTTTTGCACTCTTAAAAATAAGGGAGGCATTACTGTAAATGAGATTTGTTTTGTTATTATTTTTCTATTCTAAAAATTATTATTTAAAGAACCATTTTTTGAAAGATAAATGGAGAACTATTCTTCATTCTTAAAAAATAAGTTTGCCATTTCTGTGTTCTAGGAATGGTTCTTTAAATAATCATTTTAAAAATACAAATAAATGAATGGTCAATATATCAATCAATCAATCAATCAATCAATCAATCAATCAATCAATCAACCAACCAACCAACCAACCAACAATTAAATCAATCAATCAATCAATCAATCAATCAATCAGTCAATCAATCTCATTCATTTATTTTTAAGAACGCAGAAGCACCCTTCTGGTTCTCCAGAGACTTTTTCAAAACATGTATTGATAAATACAAGCATGGAGAACTCTTTAAGTGGAATGAACAGCCCGACTACATCAGAACTGTTCCACACCCACCTCAGCATCTAAACCCAGCAGACACACACCATCTATCTCCACCCTAAAACTGCCTATAGAATGTTCCCAGATAGTAATGTACCACTTACAGTTCATGTTACAGCCATTGTCGTCTGTTTTTGATTTCATGTATTGGACTTCTTTTGTAGCATTTACTGAGGAACGTCCTGGACTCTTTCTAGCTCTCTCGCATAGTAATGTACCACTTATAGTTCATGTTGTAGCTCTTGTCGTCTGTATTTGAGTGTTGAATTTTTTGTAGCATCAGTGCTGTGCAAAAAAATACTTGATTGTTCCTGTATGTCAGAAGCTTTGGGCAAAAGTGTCGACCAAATGAATACATGTAAAATCTATATGTAGGTTTGAAGAAACTCTCATACAAATGTGCCACAAAGTATTTGTTCTACAAAGAAGCACTTTAGGTTACTCAAAGAACCATGTTTGTGAAAGTGATTTGTGAGCGTGAAGAACATCTTGGAGCATCTTTTGGAGCTCTTTTAAGGGTCCAGGGGACCTTTTCGTTATGTGGAGGTTCTTTAAACTATAAAAGATATTTTATGCTCACACATTTCATTTCTAGAAACATTCTCCAAATAGCCATTAGGTTCTACTCGTTTGGTTTAAAAGCATACCTGTTGAAGGTTTCACTTAAAACCGAATGTTCAAGCCAAGAACCCTTTAGATATGTCTGATTTGAGGAGCATAGCAGACAATGATGCTATTCCTAGATAGACAGCGTTTATTTGAGTATATCCAGCAGAAGCTGTCACCGTTCCTTGTTCTTCATATTTATCCCTTTGCAAAAAGCAGCTCTTAAAAAGAGAGCACTCATGACTTCTCTTTTAAACTCGTCAGACTGATGAATGCTTCTGGCTGATGATTCCCGAAAGACAAAGGCTGAGGTGGGGGTAGATCCTGAAGTGTGGTGGTGGCGGTGCATGTGTCTGTGTGTTTGGGGTAGGTGGGTGGGTGGTGGTGGGTCACAAAAGGCAGGGGCTTGCCTACTAATCCCTTAAAAGCTGCCATGAAATCTGCAGCTCTGCCCGTCGTGCCTGCCTCGATTGTGAAAGTGGGGAAGAAAGTTGAGCGCTCCATCTTTTAATCCACTCTCTGATCCCACAAGCAGGGATTTCTCACTTTGTTCCCCCTCCTGTCATTCATCAAATCATATTATTCTAAGGGTAACAACCAAGGGTGCAGCCAGTGCTGCATAGTGGGGAAGAAACGTTAACAAGAGGCTGGCAGATGTATAGACAAGCAGTTTGGGACGCCCCGTTTAGCCCTTACTCCTTCTGTGTTAACGAGAGGCATGCAAATGTTCACTCAAGTGTTTTAGAATCTCAGTCTGTAAATAGGACAAGGAGAGATTAATCTCATGTTGATTAAAATCGAATTTAAATGATTCATCATGCCGCATCTCATTATTTCAATCCTGAAAGATTTAATCAACTCTTCGTACTGATGTGTGATTACTTTGTGACTTGTGCCCACCTGTGTTTTAATTGTCCTCATGGTCATTTGTGGTCTCACATCAGAGCGGCTCAATTAGTCCAAGAAAAAGCGAAGCAGGGCTTAATTTGTGAATAGGACCTGATACTTCCCAATTGAATATGGCACCTATATTAATTTTTATCAGTATTATTACCTATATTAGTAATCTGGCATCTAGTTCACATCTGTGCCAGATGTGTCAAGAAAAGCATAAATAATTTTCGCAGATGATAACATTAACACCACTGACAGTGAAGTGAATAGCCTTGGTTACCTAGTCTTTTGCACCTGTCTTCATGCATGATATATAAGGCAACAGTCAGTTCTTGTAGTTGATGTGAAGAAAGACGGCCGAACATAAAGACAGTCTTTGGAAAGGGTCTAGTGAAGTGTTCCAAGTGTGCAGAAGTTTGTACCTACCAAAAGTGTACCAACGACGGACAACTAGAAAATCAGTGACAGGGTCATGGACACCCACGGCTCACTGATATGTTTGGGGAGTGATGGCTATCTTGTGTCGTCCAATCCCAAAGAAAAAGTTAATGCTGGGTATGGTAGAAAGGTGTCAGAACACACACACAGAGAAGGTGGTCATAATGTTATAGCTAATAGATAAAAAAAATTAATTAAAGATATAATACATTAAAAAATAATTGTTAATTTTTTTAAATATATACAATTATATGGAAAAATGACGTAAAAAATAGCGCAGTCAATTCGTGGCATGATACACATGTACTGTTTTTTCAAATCTTGCAGTTGTTCATCCCCTAAAATAACTT
The DNA here is from genome assembly GCA_037576955.1 of Lepidarchus adonis. Taxonomy (NCBI): domain Eukaryota; kingdom Metazoa; phylum Chordata; class Actinopteri; order Characiformes; family Lepidarchidae; genus Lepidarchus; species Lepidarchus adonis. The sequence continues at coordinate 2,485,995 of JBBIGC010000036.1, forward strand.
TTAGCTGAACTACACCTTCAGCTTGGAACCTGTAGAACCTGGACTACAAGGCCCAATAAATTTGCCCAACCAACCTTAAATGCAAGTGTCTACAACAAAGTAGTAAGTTAGCCATAACTATGAATGTGGTGACCCAAAAAAAAATAAAAAATAAATAAATGTATTAATTTATTTATGTATAAGTGGGTTAGTAATAACAGGTCATCGCTGGCTTGTAACACTAATGTATAAGCTACTCGTGTATTAGGAGCTGTTGTGTTCTTTTGGGAACCCCATGAATTAGAGATTGTTTGATATTTAAGAGCAACAAGACCTTTCCCCTCCCCATCGACCTGCCGGATCTTTCCCTGCTCCGTGTTCTGGGACCTCATCATTTACAAATTAAGCCCTGCAGTAAAGTTCATCACACTTCTAATTAGAAAGAGCATTGACTTCAGAAGCCAAAATCCTTTCTTTGATTATCCTTAGGTGAGAAATAGCTCTTTTGGGTTTAATTGAATTGAACTAAATTGATTTTATTGACCATTTATTGGTAAATTTGTCTGGGCCTTAATGTTCTTGACCATCATAAAACCATATTCAATCAAGCACACACTTTTATAGCACATGCTTCTGTATTATATACACAGAACAGAAGAAAGTCCCTCAGTCTTAATGCCAGAGAAGAACCGTAAATCTGGTATGAATAGAACTATTGCTTTTCAAGAGATGTGCAACTATGAAGAACCCTTTTGAAGTTTCTGGAACCTCCATAAGGTGTAGAGGTGATAGACCTATGGGCCCTGCCCACTAATGTGTCCTTTCATGGGTAGCAGTAATCAGTTGGGGTGAGCTGGCTTCACGGATCCTACCTGGTGTAAACTTGAAAAGTATATTGATTATTAAAAGTGTGTTTTTCATTTATTAATTAAGTTGATCTGAGATATCATGACAAGGTATGGACATACATAGTGATATGGCTAGCAAGCAAATGGGGTAGATGGGTCTGACACCATCTTGCTCTGCTCATTGGATATTTATTTAATTATTTGTTTGTTTGTTTGTTTGTTTGTTTGTTTCATTTTTGTTTGGTCATGTTGTATGCATGTGAAAAGTCACATTGTAATAATAGGATTTGTCTTGTCACTGAGTAGAGCTGCAAATTCATAATTGCTATTGCTATGTCATCATTTTGATTGGTATGGATTTGCCTTTTGAATGCAGGGCTGCAGGTTCAACACCCAGCCCAGGCACCAATGATGTACCCTTGAACAAGATACTGCTCTGTTACAATGCTCCCCAGGTGCTCCTGAGGTGCATAGGCAGTGAACACACCAATCACAAGACTGACATGGCATATCCCAACCAACAAAGTCTCAGTATTTGAGTCAGAGCAGCTAATAAGGGCAACAATAAACAAGAAAGTGGGGTCTTCATCACCCATTTCACTCGTGTCAGTTTTTCTAATGCAAGATTAACCGACATCTTATGGCCTTTCTTATGGTCTTTCCACATCTCTCCACTTTTAATAAACCAAGAGGAATTATTTTGTGCTTACATTGAAATTAGAAGGATCGATATGTAACAGACATCATTTAGGATCCAGCAATATTGAAGTTCCTCACACTGCACAAAGATTTCCAGTTGCATTATTGCACTTTATGCACATATATGGTATATTAGGATTGAATCTATGCAATTTGGCTGCTGTTATGTTAATTCTCATAAGAAATTTGTATTAATAGTTTGGGCTAAAAGACAAGCTTCTTCCCAATCATTTGATCATCTCAGTCTGAAGATCAGTCTCCCATGCAGACAAATACTGTAAGGAATTTTCCTTAGATTTGTATAGGAATGCAATGTAAAACTTGCTGTATAGTAGATAGCTTTAATTAGTGAGTATAAAACATATTCTTATTTGTAAATATTTGAAAAAGTGTTTCTGTGGGAGAGCACATTTTTCTACTAGTTGTGCGCACCTTCATTGTATATTTTATATATACCCTTATACATCCCATTTTTAAATCCCATATAATTCCTCCCTGGGGTAAAGCTGGTATTTCCCCACATTGGTGAGAGGGCAGACAGAGCTATTCACAGGGTTCACATAAAAAAGTATGATCTTCATACCAGACTGATTATTCCAAAGCTTTGAAAGGCTTCCGTGGGTGAAGAATAAAGATATAACTGGAAAAGAAGCTCCACATCACACTTTTCAATGCCAAGCCATGCTGAGGGAGAAATACAACATGGCAACACGAAGTTGAGCTGCCCAGTAATACAGTCTCAGGTTTGGCTGTTTAAACCCTCCACGATCATTCGGCAGGTAAAGATGAGATAAGCCGGTAACCGGGGGCGTTTGTTGTTCCAAAGTAATATAGCAAATATTTTTTTTATTCGTTTGACACTGGGAGTGGAATTGTTTGAGAAAGGTGTAAGAATTTACGTAGGAAGATCATTATAATAATATTAATACGACCTGTCTTAGAGATTGGCATAGAGTTCCTTCTGTCTCATTAAGTAGAGGCTCATAATTGGTGGAGACAACGTTAGCAACATTATGGGTGATTGTAATGCCCAGATAATTAAACCCTTCAGGGGAATTGACAAACTGTGTATATATTGAAGTTGAGGTTCTCTCCTCTTTATTTAACATCATCAAAGCACTTTTATTCTTATTGATTTTGTAACCAGAAAAATCTCCAAAAATTCTCTAGTACAGAATTTCTTAGTTCTTAGAATTTCTAAGAAACAGGAATATATCATCAGCTAATAAGGATGATAAGTGTTCTTAAGCAGTTTTGTTATATTTCTGTCTTGTTTCTTCATTCAGCCTTAGTAGAGCATTCTAGTTTAACATCACACAAATAGCACAGCACATAGCACAGTTGGGTGGTTCCCCTCCTCAAACACACTTGATTCATTAAACGTGGTAACTAAAAAGTGAGCTGAACAAGGTGTGCTTGATCAGGGAAATCACCAAACCGTGTTGGACACCCCTGTTCTGAGGGGTTCAATGATTTTCCTAGAGCTTTAAAGAACCAGTTCCACCTTTTCCAAGCAAAGAACCGTTTCCAATAAATGCCGGGTTTGAAGAGATGTCACAACAAATAGACGCCGTTCTCCAATAGTAGCGAGGAGGGAGGGGGAG
>JBBIGC010000036.1:2509355-2522105 GCA_037576955.1 Lepidarchus adonis
GTCTGTCTGTCTATCTATCTATCTATCTATCTATCTATCTATCTATCTGTCTGTCTGTCTGTCTGTCTGTCTGTCTGAAGTAGGAGCTAAAATAAACCCTCGCAGTGGTGCTCTAAGAGCAACTGGTACGTTTTTGGTTTTTTTAACCTGTCCTGTGCTGGTTAAGTTAATTGATGACAGGGCCTCGAGCACCCAAGGCTCACTGATGCATGTGGGGAGTTTGGTCCAATCCCAATGAGGAATGTTAATGTTAAAAATGTTAATGCTGACTCATTTACAAATGTAAGTAGTGTGGTGTTAATGTCATGGCTGAATGGTGTATATTCTCACTGGTGGAAAAAACATTTAAAGTGGAAGTGACTACTAGTCATTGTGAACACACCCCGTTACACAAAGTGCACAACAAAATGTGACCTCTGCATTTAACCATCTACACGTGAAGCAGCTGGGAGCTGAAGGCTGCACCACTGATACCTGGGCTGATATTTGAACCTGTGACCATTCAATTAGGACAAGGTAATAACCTTGAGGCCTATATTGATTTTTTATTGGGTTTGTCAATATTTTCAATTTATCTCCATCTAAAGCATGTCTGGTGTTTTCAGCACAAAAATATTTTTTACTATAAAGTTTGGCTCCAACAGTGACAATATGTAATATCTATATGTAACAGAATTCATTGTGAATTACAAGTATTATTATTATTATTATTATTATTATTATTATTATTATTATTATTATTATTATTATTATTATTATTATTATTATTATTTCATTTTGACCAGGACATTCCTGTAAAAGAAAGTTACTAATCTCAATTGATTTTTTTCCTGGATAAATAAAGATTCTCTATAATAATAATTATTATTAATATTAGTATTAGTATTAATACTACTAATAATAATAATAATTATTAGTATAATAATAAGCTTTATTTATAGAGCCCTTTTCATACATCGTGATGCAGCTCAAAGTGCTTTACAATGTACTGTTAATATAAATTGACAGATTGAAAGAAAAAGAACAAATATACAGAGTACAGGTAATACAACTTCAAAAATAAAAATAGAAAAGAGTATTTAGTAATAGATCAAATAAATGGTAAGAAAATTAAATAAACATGAAACAGGTAACATTTAAATATGTATAGTGGTTAGTGATGTGTTTTGTTAGAGCTATCTATTAATGAAACGCATTATTAAATAAAAACATTTTATACTATTTACAGTGGATGCCTGGTGGAAATCAGTTGGTATTGTTTTCCAAAGTGTTGGTGCGTAAACGCTAAAGGCTACTTCTCCATCTTTTCTTTGGTTGATTTTAGGGACCTTCAATAAAACAGTGTTTGTTGATCTTAAGGCTCGATTTGACAGCCTATAATGTTTGCAGGTGTTAAACTATTTTGAGCTTTGTAAACCAGTAAAAGATTTTTTTTTAGATTGAAACCGGTAGCCAGTGTAATGAGAAAAATAACAGGAGTTATATTAATATGTAGTAAGTCCAAACCTGTTACTGTTGTCTCAGAGCAAAATGGCCCTGGACTCTCCTGGTTCTCCAGTTTCCTCCCACTGCCCAAAGGCTTGTGGTTTAGGTTGACTCTAAATTGCTCATAGGTGTGAGTGTGTGTGTGGTTGTCTGTTTCTCTGTTGCCTTGTGATGGGTTGGCCTCCTGTCCAGGGTGAACCCTGCCTTGGGCCCATAGTCAGCTGGGATCGGCTCTAGCTTTCCCAAGCCCAGAACTGGATAAGTGGTTTAGACACTGAAACTTTCTTAGCCATTAATTCTGTGTGGAGTGTACAAGCTCTGCTCATGTTTGCATGTGTATCCTCCGGGTTCTCTGGTTTCCTCCCACCGTCTAAAGGCTTTTAGATTGACTGGTTACTCTTAATTGCCTGTAAGTGTGAGCATGTGTGTGAATGGTTGTCACTTTTTATGTGTTGGCTTCCTGTCTGGAATGAGCCCCGCCCTAGCCCGTAATTAGCTGGGATCGGCTCCAGCTTCCCCGTGAGCTGAAATAGATATGCTGTTTGGATAAAGGATGGAAGTCTTGTAGGTTACCCCTGCCTGTTGTTTAACATAGTCAGACATTTTCATCTTATAGACAAAAGCAAACACTGGAATCTCTAAAGCGTGCTGATGATTTGGATGCATATCCGCCGTCACAGGGGAAATCTTATGTTTGTATATCTGTCGGAGGTATGAATTGATCGTTCTAATTAGTGTCAAAAACATTCAGAAAGGAGGCAAGACAAGACAAATGCAAACATTGATGTAAATTAATGGAAAATCTTTATTGCGGTGTAATTATGTGAGTGCGTCGACAGCACAGGACATCATCGTTAAACTTTCAGCACTCATCAACTCGCTAACGGGATAAATAAAGCAAGTAATGTATACACTCACAGTTCACACTGTGTTCCCATTATACAGACTCCTCAGCCATGGAAGTAGAAGTGAGAAGTGAGTGTTTGTTCATTTTTCTAATATTCTGAATGCTTGCATGCTTACAGCCGTCGGCCTCCAATGTTCCAGTAACGAAGTATCAAACAGTCCTTCTGCATTCAGTGTGGGGTGATTGCTTTGCTCTAGCGTGTGTATTCAATTAGATCTAATGTTCATGCAGAATAGCTAGGGGCTAGTTTAGGGCTGAAGCTTGATTGGCACTAGCTGTTCAGACTTGTGGGGCCAACAGTTATAAGTATCTGATTCATTTGAGTTGAGCGAGAGAGCAAGAGAGAGAGAGAGAGATGGTCTTTCAATATTAAAGATTATCATATCGTCTTAGAGGTTAAAAGAATTGGCTTTATTCAAATGGCAAGGCTCATATACTTTAAGATTCTCATAAACACACTTGCTTCGTACACCGTCCACTTTATTAGGAACCATTACCTTCTCTTTCCACTTACTGGCCACTTTATGAGAACCACCTACCTTATAGGTCTACTACAGAGGTGTAGCATTACACACTATATCCCATGTCATGCTTAATTTGTCAGCCATGCTCTACACCATTCATCAATGGCCAGTTTATGATCACAGCACCACTGCTGACCAGATTTTATTGGTCAAGTGACCACCGATGAAGGGCTGAGGGTGGCTAGGACAAACCGAGCATCAGGCTGAAGTCTATTAATGTGCACCAGCAAAGTGGGCCTTCAATGTTTCCAATAAAATGGCCAGTGACTGTACACTGTTATTATTGCCTAGCAATTGACTAGCACACAGCTCTCTTTTGACAGCAGTATGTCATGGTAAACTTGGTTGTAAGAGAAAGTAACACCCAGAATTGAGAGAAAGACATTTTCTTTGTACAAGAGCACTTCACACCGGCACAGTATGCAAAAAGGAAAGGAACCGAAAGTCTGAGTAAAATTCTTATGCACAACGTCTGATGCAATCTCACTCGTAACTCATAGGACGTCCTGTTCTTAACTTTCCTGTTGGCTAAAAGCTGTAGTTGTGCTATTTCAACAACTATCATCCATCTCACCCTGGAAGTGGAAGTAGGTCTCTGACACAACAAGTTCATCCAGCTTTCACTGTCCGGTCACCGCCACCTTTCTCCACTCCAACAGGAGCTAGAGATTAGAGCTGATGACTGACACATACTTAACGTCCCTGTGTATGGACCAGCTGCATACAACAGATACTGCAACTCTATATAAACAGGGCCAGTGGTTAGGACTTTGTCCCAGCCCAGGTACCACTGAAATGCAACAATTAAACCACAGTGTAGAAAGTAAAGACCAAAGTAAAGTCCATTTCTAAGCTAATTGAAAATAATAGTTTGTGTTAAAAATATGGAGATTTGAAAAGCAAAAGAACATTCAGAATCCTGCCTCTAGCTTTAAACCAGCACTTACGTTGAAAAATCAGGCAGTTTTCTTTGAGCACACTCTTGAGAGTTCTGTTTTCTTTCTTTTGCTTTCATTTCTGTACTCGTTCTTTCATGGCCAACCCCCAATGCTTATTCTACATACCTCACTGGGCTAAAAACACTAACAAGAACCGACTAAAACCAATAGCTATTGATGATGGTTGATGTCCACCAACAGTGTCCAGTGGCTGAGTCTTGAGTGAGCATTGAAAGAACACTCATTTTGAAAGAACAAAAAACAGTCCTTACTCCCCTACAGTTCACTTAGTTCCTCGCTATCATTCAAAGACAAATGTTTTCTCTTTTCAGTCTTTCCACAGAATTTTGTTCCACAATTCCACAATTTCGTTGTACTCCTGTACAATGACAATGAAAGCCTAGTCTAGAAAGAACCTACGTCCCTCTCTGAGAACTGCAGATATTGAGCTGAGATGTTACTTTTTTAAACTACTCAAGTGGCATCTCAACCATAAAGGCTCAGAAATAAACATTTCACACCACAACAAGCCATATAATCTCATATAGTGGTGAATCCCTAAGAAATTTCAGTAGCATGTTTGTGGTTAAGGGCATTTCCCATGAACCAATTGGCCATTAGAGGATTGTAAAAGATTATTAACGTGTGTTTTATTGATATTTAGTGATATTTCCTCCTCACAATATCAGTCCTACTTTTTGGAGGTTAAAGTACGATTGATTTATTTCCAACTCATTGCTTAATCCAGGTCCTGAAGGCTTAATTGGTAGGAAAATTGCTTAGTCACATCTACTCGGACATCACTCTGGTGGTCTAGTGGTTAAGACCTTGCACCGATTGGATTGTCGCATGTTCAAGTCCCAGGCCAGACACCACTGCGGTAGCGGTGGATGGGTAACACACAGAGGTCACTTTTTGTTGTGGTGGGATGGGGTGTGTTCACACTGACAAATATAGTCACTTTTTATCATATACTTCCATTAAACTTTTAAAAAAATATTCAGCTTAAGAAATGTTTTGAGACTTTTTTCAAGATTCTATTATAATTATTCACTTGTACATTATTATATACTTTATTATTATAAGTATATACTATAATGTTATACTCTAACCAATATCTATCAGTGAAATATGACTAACATCGCAGTGCTGGGTTAAAATATGAATAAGATTCTGTTAAGATTACAGATTTTTTTTAGTTCCCAGAAATCATTAGGCTTTCCCTGAAGGCCAAGAAGGCCCTGGGGGCTCATCGTTGACAAGAAATAATGTAACAGTTGGATTTCTTTACCATATGCAACCATATGTGAGGTATTAGCATGCTGGTTTATCTTACAGTTTAAGGGGAAATGGTCCATATGTTGCTCTTATTTTTTTTAAAAAAGCTCAGCTTCTAATTAAGCACACGATTAGAGGCGGATAATTTAATAATCAGTTTGCTTTTGAAAATCTTCCCATCGTCGAGGGTAAGAATCCAGTACTAATTCTGCTTCTATGTCTTTAAGACTCCCCCACTCTGCCTCCCTCTCTCTCTCTCTCCATGAGTGTCTCTTCTGCCATCTCTCTTTCTCTCTCCATCAGCATGGGCAGACAAAGCCTCTTTTCATTCCATCAATCACAGCGCTGGAAGTCCAGACAAGCCCATCACTGGCACTTTAAATATTCATGAGCGCCTAAGTGCAAATGAGACGGAATGTATCTGTGCACCCACTGTCCCATCCACCTCCCATTCTGCTGAGTGGGCCAGTACTGCTGCCTTTAATCTATGGCTTATTTTAGGCCACAGTATCTATAGGGTTCTTACTTCTCCAGTATCCGGTTGGTGACTCCCCGGTAGTATCAAAGCTAAGTGCAAAGTGAGAGGAGTGAAGGGGATTGACCCTTCTCCACGTGCTGATCGCTGCATATGCTTCATGCTGGCTTTCTGGATTACAGGACTGGCATTGGTCACATGCAAATGGGCAGCAATCAGGATGTGGGATTTCGCGTGTCCGAATGTACAGATGGGATTAGCACAAATCTTCGACCTGGGAGGCAAATCCCTGATTATTGCCCAGACACCACCCAGCTTGATTCAAAGCAAAAACTTTGTCTATGTTTCCCCTAACAGAAGCAGTAGGGATTTAAATTATGGCTGATAGCCATAGCAACAGCTATGAAAACATTAATGGCCAATTTAAGCAAATAGCAAGTAACAAAGCTTCACAATTGTTTCTAATTTGAAAAATGATTCATTATTGGGGTTAAGCAGAAAAGTCAAGGGGATGTGAACATTTTACTGAAGGGCAGCATTCGTAAGGCTGCATTATATCTACATACAGTAACTCTAGACTCATGACTAGGTTAAATGATAAATGTAATGTATCATCATAATGTATGCAAGCATCAGTTGTCTAAGAGGCTGCTCTTGCCTAATTTGATATCATCTCACCTCAGCCAACACAGTGACTACTGATGCTTGGTGGAGTAAGTTTTATAAAGGTCTATATAGGTTTATGTCAGCTTGTTTATGTAGATGCTGTTTAGGCTTGAGGTTGAGTTATTATTCTGTATACTTGATCGGTTCACAGTTCCAGTTTCTCAAATCTGCTAATCTTTAGTTGAACACATTACTAATCATGTATTATTAAGTTATTCAAGTTATTATTGTTGTTATTATTAACTATCATTATCATCATTTTTTTATTTTATTTTATTTTATTTTATTTTATTTTATTTTATTTTATTTTATTTTATGCTCTCTAATCATTTTCAAATTGGTCTCTGCTTTTTACCCAGGGAGCCATTGGATTTAGGTGGGTTGCTCAGGGCACTTCAACCATTCAATTACAATCCAGCTATTCCAACCTTAAAGCCACAGCTGCCACTTTCAGCGACCTGCAAACTGGCATCAAGCACAGTGTTCTAGGGTTCTGGCTTTGCAATTATAGACTGATGCAGACCCACCAGCACACCTGTATGAATGTACAAATGCTTAGGACACTTATGTCAGCTGCAGCGTAGCCTCTACACAGTGGCTCCATAGTATAAATCAGCCTGATGTATTTTGGCCGGGAGGTGCACTGGTTAGCACTGTCGCCTCACAGGAAGAAGGTCTTGGGTTCAATCCCCAGTTCGACGAGAGCTGCCTTTCTATGTGGATTTTGTGAGCTCTCCTTGTGTTTTTTCCAGGTGCGCTGGTTTCCTCCCACTATCCAAATGCTTGTGGTTCAGGGTGACTGGCTACTGTAATTTGCCCATAGGTGTGAATGGTTATCTGTCTCTGTGTTGGTCTCCTGTCCAGGATGAACCCTGTCTTGCGCCAATAGTCAGCTGGGATCGGCTCCAGCTTCCCCACGACCAAAATTAGATTGGAAAATGAATGAATGAATGCAGGTCTTTAGTTAAGTGTTAGCTAAAGTTTTCTGCTACAGGTGGTTCTTGACGTAGCTTTAATTACATTGAATCTGAATTTGCCAAAAGTGATCGCAATGCTTTCATTATATAGTGTTTATAATGTCACGTGAATGAAATTCTTATTCAATGCCCAATCAAAACATCAAATAAAAAAATATTATCTCCTAAATGTCACATATTAGCCACAATGTAAAGCTGGTGTTAGTGGCATAGGCTTTGGTGGTTAATGCTTATTTAAGCTACTTTACCAACACTCTAGTTAACTGGCTTTCTGCACATCCTGAAGCTTCTTCTGAGGCTTAGTCTGATAGACTGCAGCTAGATGTCACTTGAAGACATATTGTTAATATCTCTGGTGTCTGAAATGGGCTGTGGGTGAGAATTCTGTCACCACAGTTAGCTTCCTGCGAGCTCGAGGTGTGTTGGTGCGGCCACGTCCCGGCCGGACCGTTCTAACACTTCGTCCTGAGGACGGATGCTGTCAGGAGCTGATGGGGCACAGGAGAACAGACGTGAGCTGTCATATATCTTTAGACCTGTGGGGGGAGGTGAGAGAGGAGGAGAAAATGAGAGGGAGCGAGGTGACATTCTGAGTGTTGGGTTCGCAGCCCGGCCGGTGCTAAAAAAACAGTCAGGTGGTTGAATGGTGTTGTCAGCAGGATCTGAAGCAGCACACACGCAGCTCATTTACACTTGTGCTTTGAAGCTGATGCTGTACCACTTCAAAGATTTATACTAAGCACTTCGTACTGTGGATCAGTGCTGTAGCCTAGGCAGATGTAAGGGGTACACTGTTAACTACAGGGCTGGACTATAACTGAATACCCGTAATACTGTCAGGCAATCAGGATACAAAAAAATTTATTTTAGAAAGACATGAATTGGATGAATAAAGAAAACAGCAGGATAATACATAACACCACCTTATTGCCTTTTTTCAAATTTCCCATTGTGAATTATAACTGTAACACAAATCACACGTTTCGTTTTAGAAAGCACATGATGGCCCTGGTCCTATTCTGAAGAACCTTATCTAGAAGCTTCTATACAGTCTAAAGATTCTAAACAACAGAACAGTGATCTCTGGATGCTGGGCAGATGTTATCTTCTGTCAAGAGTAATCACCAAAGACTATGAATGTATCATATGTCATTTTAACACTACCAGCAATCACAATGACAGTCACATGCCAATTTATGACATGAAATAATATAAATGATTAATTATAAATTTAAATGACTGGTGAAGTGATCTTTGAAGACCAAGCACAACATACAAATATGAAGCTGATTCAGCAGATAGAACACAAACTATGGCCTGCCGGAATTTTAAGAACAGTCGCTATTTATAATTGTTGTTAATGGATTTTTCCCAAAGGAAAACTATAACCGTTTGAATCTGGTATAAAGAACAGTTTGCCTATAATATGAAATACTGTTTCATAAAACAGTGCAGTTTTCCGATTCTGTGTGTTGCTTGTAATTATATGATTTTGAAAAGCCTAGAAATCCAAAAATAATAAAAGTAATGAGATGGCATCACTGTAATATGGTAATGCATTGATTTAGATTACAGATTATATATTTAGCAGATATATCAATATATATCTATATATATCTATATATCTATATATATCTATATATATATATATATATATATATATATATATATATCTCCAGAATACATTTTTCAAGTTACTCTCATAACTGCACTATTACATCTTCCTGCTCATGTAGCCACATGCAGAAACTAGCTAGCATATCAGCTAGCATATTTCCCACAGTTAGCAGTGCTAGTCTAACTAGCTTATAGCAACGTAATGTTAGCGCTATTGAATCACAGCAAGGAGGTCCCGGGTTTAACCCCTGGTTGTGGTGTGCGGGTTTCAAAATGCTAGTGGTTTAGGTTGTCTGGCTACTCTAAATTCTCCATAGGGAGAGTGTGTCTGTTGGGATAGGCTGCAGCTTCCCAGTGAGCTGAAGAGGATAAGTGGTTGTTACAGTGAATATGTGGATTTTAAAAATTCATGTGACTTTTCCATAATGGTTGTTGATAGACGCCTTTAGTGAGCAGTGAAGGAGAGTTTTGTCTCTTGATGACTGTATTTCAATGATTTGCTACTTTTCTTGAATCTCTTTCAAATGTCGCATACAGAGCCAACTTTATAAATCTCATGTCTTTTAGAACTTTCAGGTGGGCGCATCCAAGGCAAAGCCTGTCCTGGCACTGTAGGCCCAATATCAAGCGCAGTCCCATGACTTTCCTGCTCAAACGCACCTGGTTGAATCTGGCAGGATATGAGCCTTACAGCGCCAGACCTGGGCACCTTTGGTATCTACAAGTCTTAACAATTTTTACTGCACATATGGTGAATTACATGGACCACTGCTCTCTATCAAGCTACAAAAAGGCAGATCTAGACCAAAAGAATGTGCCTTGTCCTCACCACCCTGCTTGCTGAACCTCTGAAGGCCTGTTTACCTCGGTAGATGTCTGAAAACAAACAATTCACAAACAGCATATGAATCATCAGCCTTGCGCCTGTCGATATGTTTCCTTTTCCTGGGACGAATCAGCGTTCTGAACACTCTCGTCACCCCTAGCTCGGCATCCCAAACAAACACGCTTGTTTGTTCATTACACAGCACATCTTTTCTTCGTCTGTTCAAAATCGTGTTTATTGACTCAGACCATGGATGCACACATTCTGCTTGGGTTTTGTGGTACTGTACTGATCAGAGTCAGCCTCAGATGTCTCCTTCTGCTCCGGATTGAGCTTGGGAGAATGAAAAGTGAAAAGGGATGAAGGGGCAGGGAGAGGATGAGGGTAACAGAGCAGAGAAAGATGGCTCAAATCCCTTTATTGTCCGAAACGTGATTGATTCTTAATTGGACGCATGGATCCTGCTTCCTGTCTCACTCCGATAGCATCACTCCGCAAATGGACCTCTGGAGCCTCTTTTACAAACGGCAGATCCTCTTGCACTGCGATTCTGATCTGACTGGCTCCACTGTGCTTTCTTTCAGTGGAAGGGTGGTGGTGGTGGTGGTGGGTGCATGTTCCTGGGCTGCTGTATTGATAGATTCTATTGTGTTGAACTGAGCGGGACATTATGTTGCTCTTTCAAAGGGTTCACCTGCTCTGGTTCTTTTCCTGGGCCTCAAACAAGTCCAATAAATTTAGCAAGAAGATGGAGTCCCCAGCAAAAAAAGAAAAGTACTTTTACTGCAAAGTACATCTGCTCCATTCCTGCTGATGAGCCAAATAACACGGCTGGAAGAAGCAAGATAATGTTTACTCCTAGAGGTCAGCACAGCAACTGATGTCAGCTTGTGTGCACTCCAAGCTCTTCTCCGGCACGTTGCGCAATACTCTCTGCACTTGAATTATGTCGGCCTGTGTACTAATTCATCTAACTGGTGAAGGCAGCTCTGAACTTGGGTGCACTCTGTTGGATGAGCTTGTGTCTTTGTTGGCGCAGTCTATTCTTGTAAGCCCCGGTGGGTGGATAGTTTGATAGTGGATAGTCTTGCAAATGGTGGGTTTTAGTGAGAAAGTCAAGGGTCGTGTGTAGGAACAGTGAAGGTCATACAGGAATCAAGGCCTTGTATCTAAAAAGGATGCTTTTGCTTGGCTGCGTTTTCTCATCTTTGATGAAAGATCTTGGGAATTCTCATGGCATTTAATTACAGCATTCGGGTGGATTTTTCACGCTGCTGGTTTATGGATTGTCCAGGCAAAAGGCACTGTATCAGTTTTTATTGACTAGCAGTAGTTCCATAGAGATACAAAGTGAAATAATTTTTTTTTTAAATACTAAAAGACATAGTATATAGTCCGATGAGGGAGTTCTCTAAAAATATTGTCAATTGTCTGAAGCATATGTCAAGGCCACTTTTTTCCTTTATCTCACATTGGAATACTGAGGCACAAACCACTACTTATACCTTTACATCAAAGATCTATATATTTAGCACTCTACCCAGTGTACTGTATTCTTGTTGTATGTTCTGGTCATTTTCCCATACCACATTACACACTTCTACCCCTATTTATTCATTCATATACATTCCACTGTCTCTGTGCATGACTACTTCTTTTTTAAGCCCTTCAAGCGCTCTTTAAAAAAAAAAAATTAAATACTCTTATATATACAGTCAAGGGAGTATTTGACCACTGACAAAGAAATTAACAGTCCATAATTTAATTTTAATAGTAGGAGAGATATAGACTAAAAAAAAATCTCCCCCAAAAAAATCCAGAAAAATCACATTATATAAAATATATAAACTGATTAGCATTTCATTGAGGGAAATAAGTATTTGATCCCCTTCGAGAAGGTTTCGAGGTTGTCACTTGGCAACTCAAAGCTTCAGCTTCTCAGGTTTTCTATAGGATTAAGTTCCAAAATACTGGCTAGGCCAGATCTTAATGCACTTCTTCTTCTTCTTAATGTTTCCACCTCCATGCTCAACAGTGGGGATGGTGTCCTTGGGGTCATAGCCTGCATTTGCTTTCCTCCAAACATGGCTGAGTTGAGCCCAAGAGCTCGATTTTGGTCTCATTTGACCACAGAACCTTCTCTCAAGCACTCTCTGATTAATTTAGGTGTTCATTGGCAAACTTCACATGTTCCTTCTTGAGCAGGGGGGCTTAGCGGGCAATGCAGGTTGGTCCCAGCTGCGTTGAGATCATTAGCAAGCTGACCTCACTTTTTTCACGATCATCCTCACCCCGCATGATGAGATCTTGTGTGGAGCCCCGAACCAAGAACAATTTATGGTAATTTTGTGTTTCTTTCATTTTCAAAAAATTGCAACAACACTTGTGACCTTCTCACCCAGCTTCTTGCTTATGGTTTTGTAGCCCATTTCCAGCCTAGAGGGCTACAATCTTGTCCCTGACATCCTTAGACAGCTCTTTGGTCTTGCCCATGGTGGAGAGGTTGTTTGAGTTGATTGATTAATTGAATCTGTGGACAGGTGTTTTTTATACCGGTGACTAATTGAGACAGGTGGTTTTAATATGGGCGACAGGTTGAAATGAGGAGAATCTAACCAGCCTGTGGAAGCAAGAACTCTTAATGGTTGGTAGGGGATCAAATACTTATTTCCCTTAATGAATTGCAAACCAATTTATATATTTCATATAATATGATTTTTTGCATTTTCTTTGATATCCTGTCTCTCAATCTTTAAAAACCCAATTTAAACCCAATAATTTTTTTCTTTGTCAGTGGATAAACCTACAAAATCAGAGAGGGGTCTAATACTTATTTCTTATACTGTATATAAACATACATTGAAATATTTTTATATTCATATATTACATGTTCTTACTGCAGAGTTTACTGGTGTTTCTCATCCAAAAAATTTAATTGTACTGTTGATATGGTGGTAACATGATGATCAATAGAACTAAACTGATCTGATCTGATCTGATCTGATCTGATCTGATCTCATGTCCAAGACCAGAAGTCGTCAATGCTAGGGACTAATC
>JBBIGC010000036.1:2535294-2546059 GCA_037576955.1 Lepidarchus adonis
AAAGCACAAAACCTTGCACCGCAGATGCATTTTACTATTTTCAATGTGGACATGCTGGCTGTTCACCTATTCTTAGGACATATTTGAATGAGATTATGTAATAAAAATACATAATAAGAGATTTAATGGAGGCAAAATCTTTATTGACGTGAAGTGTAGATTAAACAGAGGTATCAGGTCCATGAGATAAGCCAATGGCCGACATGAAAAGTGAAAGATCAGAGGATTACTGGTTGTTTTGGACATATACAGAGTGTTAAATATGACAAATATGGTAGGGAGTTCAGAGTGAGGGTAAGTTAGGATTACAACTTCAAGAGTCAGGAGTTCATGCAGATGTTGGCGGCCACCTGCTTTCTTGCTGGTTATTTTTATCATTAGCTTTAGTGTTACCATTTTATTCCTTGTGCTGGGCAAGGCCAATTTTTGCAGTCTGGTCTATGAGCTGCTGCTCTGCAGTTCATTCAGCTGCAGCTAAGGGAGTGGAAGAGTGTCACAGAGCGAGACGAATGCCAGGAGTCGCCCTAACGGGGGACACTGGAGAGTTAATAATAGTTCCACTCTGCTTGTGCCTCGATTTCCCACATAGTCGCCCATTAGGGGAGATTACTCACTTGAAGCCAGTGTACACCCACACAGCCATACGAAAGCTGTAGAAATATCTCCATCAAGGGTAAGCAAGATCAAAATGAGATGAACATGCACATCAGCAGAAGCTTTTCCTGCTCTCGTCAGTATCCATCTCCTCGACAAACTCACATCCAGCAGCAGAAATATTGCACTTGTAATGGATACAGAACCACAGCGCAATGCAAATGACATTATTGCGTTTTTTGCCTCTGTGACCTGCAGAGAGCTGGTATGGAAAAGGATTTGTCCAATGAAGTTTTGTCACAGTTCTGGGAGTTTTGAGAAGATGATATCTGGTCTTCAAGGACAAGATGATAAGACTGAGAAGACTGAAGAGTAAAATCACATGTGCACTAGCTATTCTCAGTCCCAGCTTGATCCAACTCATCTCCTCATTAATATGCCCATCTTGAGATATCAGCAAGGTGTGCCCTAGTGGTTAGGACATTGCCCCTGGGATCAGAAGGTCACAGGTTCCAGTCCCAGCCTGGGAACCACTGAGGAACCCTCGAGCAAGGTTCTGTACCCACTTCACTGCCCCCCGGGCGCCTCTGTTGACGGCTGCACGTGTGATGCGTTAAATGGGCAATACATTTCCCACTTGTGGGACTATAAGGGATAATAACATTTTCAAAATTAAAAGAGACTGCACAATCTATCTCGACTTCTGCATGCAACCTTAGACCCTCCATCAGTGGAAGAGGTTCCTCAGCTGGAGAGTAACCCGACTAGGCCTCGGACTTGAGCTCTGCCCCTTCTGACTGGGATTGTTTTCTCCCGAGGATCTGTTATTGCAGTGACAGTCACAACCAGGGCCGCCCATTTCCTGACCAAAGTCAGATTAGCAGTGAGTGCAAGGAAAACAAGGCCTGCACGCTGCCATGTGCAGAATGTGACAGATCCCTGCGAGTAGCGTGCCACCCGCAAGACTGCAGAATGGGGCCCTAAGCAGACCAATCACACTGGGATTACCCCGAGGTAATGGGGGAATTTGGCTGGAGTCACGATAGCTTTCAGTTGCCTCGCTATTTGGGGCACCAACCTTGGGGTACGAAGGTGTAAGCCAAAGAAGGAATTCAGAGAAGAACAAGAAAACAGAACAAAGAAGGAGCTGATTTAATGAGAAGAGTGAGGGAGAGCGGGAATAGAAGCAAGTCAAAGAGGAATCAAAGAGGATTCGGATGAGAAATAGAGAGAGATTGGTTACATAGGGTATTAAACTGCTTCACAGGGACCAGTGGAAGACAACTCAAAGCAGACGTGTCAGTGGTTTGCTTGTTGCCCTGCCGCAGCCTTTCCCCTTCAAAAATGAGAACGTCTTGCAGCAACCAGCAGGAGTCTCTGAGCACGGCCTCTCCTGTCTAAGGTTTCAGTGCCTTTCTGTAGGTCTATTGTGCATGGTTATTGATAGAGGTGATACAGCAGGCTCAAGGTAAAGTGTTGATAAAGGCCAGAGGAGCATTTGAGAATCAATATGTCTAATGGCTTTGCATTATATGTGCACGATTGAGAACATCCTCTTAGTCCTCAATTAGATCTCAAAGAGCAAAGTAAAAATGTTTAGAAAGGCATGACCTGTCGCTTTTAGTGATAACTGTGCTATTGCAGAAGAAAGAAGACGCTCAACCTGAAAAGCTTGTGGCCTCTTCGTGTCAAATACCATCTCACCCATTGGGGAAGAGTGCAACAGCTCATCCAAATGCACTATTTGGATTTTTAGATCTAAATCTTAACATTTTGAAGATCAAGGCCAATATTCACAAAGCTTCTCAGAGTAGGTCACATCTTCTGGTCCTAGATCAGCTCTGAAAAGCCTCATGAATACAGAGCCTGATGTCTTCCTTTGCTTTCTCCCATCAAAAGGGCAAGAAGAAACCTTTCTGCTCCCCGGCCGTAATTTAAAATTTATTTGTGACAAGGATTTATGGAAGCAATTTTGATCATAGTATACTAAAGAATTCTTGAATCAAAATCGCCAAGTACAGTCCATTCCCTCTCCCCCAGAGACAATATAAGAACCGGCCAAAGTGGCATCAAATGTTTTCGACTTCTTTCATTTTTTTGTATGTGCCTAGGCCTGACTTGATAAATGATCTATGAGAAAGTGGGAGGGCTACAAACATTGGCACGCTATCAAAAATGCTTTGTGTTCTTCAAGTCACTGAGACTCTCCCTTCATAGCAGCATCTCTAAATTAGCTTGTGTGGTTGAAAGTTTGCCCTACATCCAGGCAAATAAAAAGTTAAGAGAAAAAGAGTTTCCCCTCTGAGGTGAACTTCCATCCAAGACATTTTGCATCTGAAATAATCGGTGGAAACAATAACTATGGCCAAGTGAATGGAGACAAATTATCCTGTTCATTGTAGCTCCAAGTAGCTGTCAAAACAGGCAAAATAAATGAAGGTCCTCTCTAGCTCTTACTGCTGTGTTCTAGGGTTGCACAATGTAATCATTTGTTAATCATTATCACAATTTTGTCCATTGCCATACTGGCATTGTTGCAATATACAAAAAAAAACTGTTAACAAACCACTAAATCATTTACTATGCGTTGAGATCATCCTGACCAAAACTCACTCCTTAACTTCATTTAATAATGAAATTCTACATGAAAACAAACAGAGCAAATACACCAGGAGGAAACATGAACAGACACTTAAACAGATAGGACATAAGTATAACAGCAGGGAATAACAGAGGTGCGACAGGGACATGACCAAACACAAGGGTTTAATTGCGCAAGACATGACATGGAACATCTGGGTGTGGGCAGAGACAATAGCAAGGGACAGGTGCAGACAACGACAAGGGGCAAAATGAAGGCAGGGCTATGATGTAAACTTAAACACAACACATGGCAGAAAAATAACACAATAACTCAATAATTTTTCAAGACCAGGATTTCACCATTACAATATACGCCATAGTTTAACATATTGTATGTTGTGTTGTGCCCCATTCCTCGAGTGATAGTTTTGGCTACAGTGCACCGAAAGTAAACTTTGGATACGCTTGGCACCCGGGCACATTTGTTCTTCATTTTGCACGGCTCATCACATTTATACCTGTGTATTAGTGTATGTGCTGGAATAAGAGCAGACAAGCTCTTTCACTAGATGAAGAGGGCAGAGGGGCATCAGACACAGAGAAGCCAGGGGCTGTTTACATTCCACCAGCAGCCCATGCATTTCCCTCATTTCAGAGCGAAGTGAAGGATGAATGTGCAAGTAATCAGGGGATAGAGCCATGTTTTCACTGCTCTCCTTTGGCCTGTGTGTGATGGAGCAGGTACATGCTGCAGACTTAGCATTGGGGATAAGCGTTAGCGTAGCCCAGGCTCTGAGGGCCTCTGAGCATTGCTCAGTATGACATGCAATTTAATTCCATTAGGATTTTCCTCCTGACTCTCCCACAGAATGACTTCTGATGCCTTTGCATTAAGATGCTCCTGTTTCTCAGTGGCTCGTGGGTGTGAGAACAGCTGGAGCCAGCTCTAATATTCCGGGCTTGATGGGGTCCACTGGGCCGAAGCTCTTGCTTGTTATCTCTGAACTGACCTCATAAGGAGCTGAACTTTGCTCACAGTCTGCAAACGCACTTCGTTTTTGCCCGGTGAGATAAACACAGCACCACAATCTCTTGGCTCAAGGAATCACCTCAAATATGAATGAAGTGTCCGGGTGAAAGCTCATAACTTTTTTGTTTTGGGAAGGATACACATCGAGTTTGACTGTGGGTTTTGGGATCTCCATGAGACCCCCCCCCCCCAATAACAGTGAAAAACAAGCCAGTGCTGTGTGCAGTTCAACAAGTTAGCTATGGGCAAGGAGTGAATTTTGCAAGAGCTGTCTCTGAGAACAGCACATTCTCTTCCTTATGAGGCTTCTTTAATGAGACAGAAAACAACAGAAGCAGATGAGAACAGGCCAAAAGCCCACGTATCTCAAAAGTGGCCTAATTGTCTTACAACATCACTGCCTCCCATACCACACATGCTCCAGTGAAACAGTTAGATGGACACCGCCAGCTCCAGCATCAAGCAGATCATTTGTAATCCCCAAAACTAGGAAGAGTGTAGTGAATCTGTCCACATCACTGCAGATCCGATATAACCTTCACAAACCCTGAAAATGCCAGTCCAGTGGCACTGGGTTAATTACAACAATGGCTGCCAGTTTTGTAACCCTGCAAACCACATAATTGAGTGTCTCCTCTGCTCTAAGACTTCGTTTGGTATGTCTGATTTGCGCAGGACAGCTTTTCTGCAGTCTCAATGGCAAAGGCCACATGGAATCTGACTAGCCACAATGGTATGGAGATTCGAATCAGATCTCTGGGCGTGTGACTCAGTTTGGCTAGAAGGCTATTTTTGACAAACATAAAATATACAATATATACTTATATCGTTTATTGGACCCGGATATCACATCTGACTAAAACATGAACAACTGAAGCTTTTAAGTGCTATAAAACACTGGTGCTGCATATGATGTATAGCTTAAACATGGAAAACTGAAGTTTTTACAAGACATTTAATTACATTTATTCATTTGACTGACACTTTTGTCCAAAGAGACTTCTAAGCTATAATCAACTATTTTCTCAGCGCAGCGCAACACAGATGTGAGTGCTACAAAAAAGTTCAACACATTCCTCTTAGTCATTGAATACAGACGGCAAGTGCTAAAACATTCAATTATCATATTGTTATATTAACATTTAATTAACATATTTTACTTCAGTAGAAAGTCTGTAAATGCTGGAGAACCGACTGACCAAGACATTGTACTCATGTCATGTAATTTTCATTCTCTAGTTGCTAAAAAGTGTCGCACTGTGAACTATAGAGCAAAATGATTGCTAGTTATTACCACTAAAGAACAGTCCCATTTAAGGCAGATATACCATGCAATCAGATTTCGACGCTTAAAATCTGGACAATAAAGGTAAGACCTATAAGAAACAAAATTTTGATTTGAACAAAACCTGCCTGATGAGAGGAGGATTGGTTCCCCTTCTGAGCCTTGGCTTTTCCCAAGGTTTCTACCTCTACCTGAGGCACTTTTTCCTTGACTCTTTTGCCTCTGGCTTGCTCATTAGAGGCTCGGGCCCGGACTCTGTAAAGCTGCTTTGTGACAATGTCACTATAGATATAAAATAGACTTGACATTGACTTCTGAGGTTGTAGAAACAACCTGCCATTTCTTCAGCACATGTTGTCCATAACCAAGCCTTAGTTGACTCTGGAGAGAACTTAGGTCTTGTACTGTGACTTATCAAAGGAAGTGGTGTTGAATCCCCCTTGAGAGCCGTTGCCATGCACCACATTTCTAGAACTGGGATCCAGTATTGTGACGGTTGTCAATGCATAGTTGTGGTAGGGTTCCTTAATCTACTCTGTGGCCCATTTGCATTGGTGTGCAGCCTAAAGACGGTTTAAGTTGAGCATTCTGCTTCATAGTAGAGTATAGACGATCAGAAATCTGTGCACAAAGGAAATATTGATGTAAAAAAAAACATTATATGATGCCTGAACTAAAAGGTCATGGCTGTGATTCTACCTGATAATACCATATCTATGGATCCGTAGCCTTAAGGCGCTTAACCCCAGTCTGTTTAGAGGAAACTATCCCTGCAAAAAGCCATAGTAACAAACAAACACCCGTCATTGCACCAAACTACCAAAACACCAAACCTGAACCTATTGAGCTGGACCGCTTATGCTTAAACAAGTCACCCACTGCAATATTTGTGTTCTAAATCCCACCGGGAGCTTCAAGATGTAACCAACCTGGGTGGCTTGCATCTGCTTAGCGCACTTGCTTTCAGTTATTTTACTCAGTCAAAGACAAAGGAATGGGGTGGAACAGGAGGTCCAAGAGCAAAACCCCAGCTATCCCATCTCAGGGAAGCATGTGGTGCATCATGGGAGGTCTGGGAGGAGAGAAAGCGAGAGCAGAACAGCGCCAGGGGCTAGGAGTTAGTGAGCATTTCCCCCCGCGGGCTGGAGCGAAAAAATAAACGCCGCAGCCAAGCCCACATTCCCTGGCTAGAGCGGTTAAGACGCAGGAGCTGCGAGGGCAGGATGGAGGCGTCTGATCCACGCTGTATCAATCTGATGCTTTCTAATCCCGTTGACCTTTCTGCAGTGTGTAGCTTTGCATGACCTTCATTTGTGCGAAAATCCCGTCGTATAACAATGCAATATCATAGAGCAGGGAGAAAATTCCTTGGTGGAATCCCTAAGCTGTTAGTCACGGCTATTGTGCATGGAGGTCCTCAGATATCATGGCAGCTTTAAGGGCAGCAGAACATGACGCAGATCCACACCTTGCAAAATATGGAACCTGGGGAATGGAAGGTCTCGTTTCTCAAGTTTTTTAGTTCACAGAAGTCCTGCTGTGCCATCTTTTCTCGAAATTAAACACAGATGAGTTATGGATGGATGCAACCTGTTATGACCTGTTCGTTCCTTGTGGAAACACCATCAGAATCCGTTTCATTTAGAGAGATAGCTTCTGGTCAACCGGACCCTGTTAGCATGGCCACTTAGCCGGTTTGTTTTCTTGGCTGCATGTTTCACGAGCACAGACACAGCTGTTCCTCATCTAGACAGGAGATCCAGCTGTCGGCCCCTCGGCCAGGCGGGGCAGAATCCTCTCCGCTGCTTCCTGGCCCAGCCTTCACATCCATGGCTCGTAAAAGTCAGAGCTCCTCCGTGTGGGTGCGGAGTCGCCCTGTATCTCATCTCTCCCTGGAGCCTCGGCGAAGCTCAATGACCGGTTTACGTGTGCGCTGTGAAGTGTCAATTTAGCTGCTGCTTTGAATCTCAATTGTGTGTGTGTGTGTCTGTGTGTGTGTGCCTTTTTTCCTCCCTCTTCAAAAAAGTTACGTAGCCATTGTCCTTGAAGCTACGTGTTAGTTTCACAGTACATTAGCATGGAGTGGCTAACCTCAGAGGAAGTCCATGGGGGTTTCTTTGGCTTGTATGAGGGTGCTTCTGTGTGTTTGAAGATAATATGCAGTATTCCAGCGACAAATGCATGAGGTGGGACGATGGAGAGAGGGAAGTGGGCTGAAAATGCCTACAGTGGCTATATGCGGGTAAAAAAGGGCCCTTCATCAGATAAGGCCATGACAAACGCACCTGCTAAACTGCATAATGAGAATGAAGCATTCCGGGCTATCGAAAAGCAGCAGACATGACTTATTGTGCCTGGGCTTTGTTTTCTCATGCCGTGGGGCCAGTGATTAGGTGCCCTATCGCTGCCTGTGTAGGGGTGTCTGAGATAAGTGGGCAGGAAACGGGAAATGGGCTTATTCGCACCCTGCCAAGCGCACAGGGTGCCAAAAACAGCCCAACAAACGAGAGCAAACGAGAGACAAGCTCTTAATGAGAATCTTCAAAGGAAATGAGACAGAGGGCAATGCAATGACTCCCATGGTGAAGATGTTTGGAGAGGAGACATTTCACAGACATGTTTTACTCAGCCATCCTCTTAGAGAGCACGGGTCTGAGGGTGCACTATTAAATCAGCTCTATTAAATGGGCTTCAGAGAGCTTTGGGCTCTTACGCAGTCTTTTATCCTCTGGGTGATCTGTGTTTTGGCTGGTAAATATTTTTGGGGATTGCCATTAGTGTTGTATAGCTGGGAGGATGTGTCAGTAATGTAGAGGAGGTTCTCTCTGGGCTGAACTGGAACAACCATTGCTTTGAAATGAGCATAAGAATGGATATAATATGCAAATCCTCATACCCAAATATAGAACGCATTTTCACTCATTTCCAACATTATATTTTTGCCATTTTTGTATTTAATAGAATCATCACGTTTGATTAATCTGAACACTGCAAATTCTGTTTTATTTGTACATTTTTAGCTGGAAATCTTTGGTAAGCTTTTTACTCATGACATCAGGGAAGAAAGAACCCAGGCACCAGTCTCATTGGTTGTTTCTGAACTCCAAGCCGAGCTCCATTATTAACCAATAGTGTAATTAGAATGTGACAGTGGAATCAGCCAATCATGTTTTGATTTACAATGTCCAGAAACAATTTCATGAGATTGAACATAACTCTCAAGCAATTTTCCAGACAATGCAGCACACAGCAGGAAATTTTCCATCTTAGATGTGCTCCCATCTACAGAGGGGTGATGCCTAGGCAGAGAATGCAGGAGCCAGGACATGATGCAATCATTGTTTGGTCATGAACTGCAAACTTACTTGCCTGAATTTGACTGACAATTTCAGCATATGCTCTTATTGATAGAAGTTCCTGTCTTTTTACTTTTCTAATGTCGTCTTTGTGTCACATTACTTTATTCTTCACCATTGAATGTTTGTTGTCTTCTAGTTTCACTCACTGTGGATTCTCTGGACAATGGCCTGCTCGATTCACAAATGGACATAATTGAACAATGCCCTGACTTTGTACTAGTGGGCTTAAACAGTGAAAGTTTGGTGGTTGGTTTGTTGGTTGATTGATTGGTTTGTTGGTTGGTTGGATGGTTTGTTGGTTGGTTGGATGGTTGGTTTGTTGGGTGGTTTGTTGGTTGGTTGGTTGGTTGATTGGTTTGTTGGTTGGTTGGTTGCTTGCTTTGTTGGTTGGTTGGTTGGTTGGTTTGTTGGTTGGTTGGTTGGTTGCTTTGTTGGTTGGTTGGTTTGTTGGTTGGTTTGTTGGTTGGTTGGTTGGTTGCTTGCTTGCTTTTTTGGTTGGTTGGTTGATTGGTTTGTTGGTAGGTTGGTTGGTTGTTTGGTTGCTTGCGTGCTTGCTTTTTTGGTTGGTTGGCTGAATGGTTTGTTGGTTGGTTGGTTGTTTGGTTGATTCATTCGTTTGTTTGTTCATTATCTGAGCCATGACTCCAAGCCAGGATCCATCACAAAGCCAGATAAAACATGGGACATTATTTAAAAGCTTCATTTCGATATTTAACCTGCAAAAAATTCTTATGAGTGGGAACATTAGCTTCACACTAACCTACTATTAAAAATGTTTTGACATTTCTGGACTGGACTGAAAGGTTGGTTATTATGCATCACCTCAGACATCAAAATTATTAAATATTCATGACATATTACAGATACATTATGGTGCCACTTTATACTGTTTCTATAAGGTTTTTGCAGGTAAACATAAACAATACTGTATATAAAATTATAATTTAATTACATAGTGTATGTGTGTACTTACAAATAAATTACAGTAGTATAGGTGAAGTACACATGTGCATTAGCTGTTTTGGCTTATGTGTATTCAGCATTATAAGTAGGACAATGTATATACTGTAATAGTATGAGCAAAGTGTTATTAATGAGAAATACCCATCTGAGCCTTTCTACAACCCAGGCTGCAAAGAAGACCCCCCACAATCACCACCACTTATTCAAACATTACAATGTAATTGAGGCTTTAGAGACTTGGAGATGTTAGAAGGCAGATAGTGATCAGGAGAAGCAGGACCTGCACTGGGCTCTGTGCCACACGGCACGCTTGTACCTTTTATAGCCAAAGCACAGTTGTCCACAGAGCTCTTTGGACACACAGCTTGAAATGCAAACATAGATACACATCTGTCTAGTTATTTAATTACAGAGGCACCTGTCAGGGGGACAGGATATATTAGTTGAGATCTTGAAGCTAAAAAATGGGTGAACGTTCAGATCAGAGCTGCTTTGACAAGGGCCTTGTTGCGACGGCTAGACGTCGGAGTGTTTTCTAAAACAGCAGTTTTGTGGAGTGTTCCAGGTTTGAAGTCGTTTGAACTTCCCAAAAAGAAGGATAATTAGGGAAATTGGTTACTCAAGGCTCATTGATGCATGTGGGGAGTAATGCTAACCTGTGGAGTGAGCTGAAGAGGAGAGTGCAGAGGAGGTCACTAGAGGATTTAGAGAGATTGTGCAAAGTGGAATAGTCGAAGATCTAGCATTGTAGAAAATTAGGGGTTGTTTTGTTGGCAAAGGGGGTTGTACAAAGTATTAACATCAGGGGTGCTAATAATTGTAGCACACATGATTTGATGTAAAAAAAAAAATTACTTCTTAATGTGGATGTTTTTCCCTATCTATCTATCTATCTATCTATCTATCTATCTATCTATCTATCTATCTATCTATCTATCTATCTATCTATCT
>JBBIGC010000036.1:2599009-2610884 GCA_037576955.1 Lepidarchus adonis
GAGAGAGAGAGAGAGAGAGAGAGAGAGAGAGAGAGAGAGAGAGAGAGAGAGTAATTGAAATATCCCAGACCACTTGGCATCTATTCCCTTACTAAAAACTCTCAGCATCCCTGCACCGGAAACGTGGGGGCGGTCCTCTGTTGATTGACAAGCGCGCCCAGCCAATGAAATTCCAGGAAGGCAGTGGCAGCTCGCGTCCTTAAGCTTGAACTGGTTCTACGAAGCTACAAACTTCTGCCAGCTAAAGCTATGGAGGGCAACCGAGTCAAAATGCCTGTCTAACTCCAGAAGGGAAATAAGGTAAGGCTTCATTTTGACTTTAGTATACAGGACGCTGGTTTAAGATGTAAACCCCCACAGTCTGAGCTAAAAGTGAGCATAGTGGGGAGGAAAAGTTCGGGCTCCACAGGGACAGGAGCCGACAGTCGGTTTGTTCTCACAGGAAAATGTCGTCATGTGTCTATAACGCCGAGTATTCATCCCACAAAGTTTTCATAAAACGTTGGAATGTAGCTTTTCTCGTTGTTGTTTTGCTAGAAGGAGCTGGTTGGTTTGTGAGTCAGCTCCAAGCGACCACGGCGCTCATCTCTGCCGCAGGAGAAGCAGAAAATATCGATTAACGGGCATTAGCTGCGTCCGTCCGCCGCAAATCCAACCCCCTACAAATTTCCCCCCCTTTCGCATTCTACCTCAGTGTTTTTAACAAAATGTTTTCCCTAAAACGTATGAAACTGCTTAAAACCAATCTCTGATTTCCGAAGAAAATGTCTAACGCGATATTTGAGGCTTTATATAAACATATTGCTGCGTTCGGTTCTAAAGCAACACACACATGTACATTATTAATAATAAAAGAGATAAAAAACATTTGTTGCAGATATATCTGCGTGTGTGAACCTGAATTTACGTTTATGCAATACAGAGAAAATCTGCACGTGTTGAGAGAATGTATGACGTTGTATGTAGCACTATGAGACATTAACACTATGCAGAGTGTAGTGTAGGTTTAGGATTGGGACAGGACCACGTCCACAATAACAGCAGCATCACAGACAAGTATCATCGCAGAACAGACAGAGGGAAATCTTCGGTCTTCAGAAAGGGGGGGGATTTACTCAGTATTGTGAGGAAATTGGAATCCGATTAGTAGACAAGGTTTTTAAACACTGCATATGATGTTTGATGAGTTGGAAGTGTGTGGACACTGGATTAAGTTTGGAGTTACCTAACACATCAGCTACCAATCAGGGAAAATAAAATTTATTTATTCATTACACACCCACACAGAAAACAGCCAAAAGTTTGGACACATTCTGTTTTTGCCATTTATTTTGACTGACTGACCTTCAGTTCTAAAAGTGATGATGGACGGTCATATCTCCTTACTGAGCTGAATGGTTCTTGAGATGAACCAACCTGACATCTGCACAACACATGTGATGATCCCAACCCCATTAAGAAGCAAGAAATTACACAATGAACCCTGACAAGGCACCTGTGACGTGAATCCCATTTTAGGTGAAGCTCATTGAGTGAAGGCCAAGGGTTTTAAATATGAAACATATTTAGAGTTATTTATAAATGTTTTCATTGCTACATAATTCCATGTAGTTGGTTAATATGTATAATATGTTCAGTATGGATCTACAATGTAGAAAGTAGTAAAAATAAGAAAAATACTGAATGAGAAGTCCAAACTTTTGACTGGTAGTATATATATATAATATAATATAAAAAATATATATTAACAGATTTAAAATAAATAAAAACTTTATGTATTGATTGATTGGCCAATTTTTAAACTGTGTTGCTTGCACCTGTAAAAGCTGGAAGCTGTGTGGATGGAAATCAGAGCCGGGCCCTCATGGTGGGCTTGTTTATGTCTCCCCTGCATTATTTTTCCCTTCTTTACCTGCATAGGGGTCCTGTGGCAACAGCCAGACTATTCTTGCAGCACCTCTCAGTCCGTCAGCCATTTGCACAGAGCTGGTTTGTTTTGATCCATCTCGGGGCTTCGGCAGGAATGGAGCACTTCATTCTCAGCTATAATTACTTTTTAAAGCTTTTGGACTTTGAGTCTGTTGGGAATTTGTATTGAAGCCATATTGCACACAAGCTCTGCCACAGCAGGTTTCGTTTGCTTCTTGAAAACCCCCAACGTCCTGGTTTGTTTGTAGGTTTTGCTCATTTTTCGTATTGCTTTTGCTTTGAGCTCAACTGAGAAATGTTCTGGTGGAGTAGCTGTCATTGGAAAATATATACATGCGGGAACATTTATCCAGATGTGCATTCCTCAGCTTTAAAGTGGAAGATGCATGGTCCGTAGCGCAGCAAGGAATGCAAACACAGGACTTTGGGGTTTTTAGCAGCTTTGAATAAGAGAAACGTATACGTGCCAATTATTTTGCCACAAGATGGAGTTTAGTCAGTGGGTTTTTTTTCTGTTGAAGCTTCTGGCTCTCGCTTCAAGCCTCTTCACAAAAGCTGAGTCTTTGTCAGTTTTAGGATTTGCCAAGTCCAATTTCTCATGCGCCAAACACATTTATTTCCAGCACATGTTTCAGCACACTCTTCGAGTGGCTGTAATCAGTTTTAAATTAAACTCAACTGTGCTCTGTTGGGAGGAAAAGTCTTCGTTTAAGGGAATGAGCGGATTCTACTGCCAAGTCAACGCCATGCTGTGTTGTGAGCACCTCTGAGATTAAAATTGCATGAGGCCCATGATGGGATTTAATCTGCTGCAGTAGTGTTGCTCAAGAAATTCATATTCGCTGATTTTCTTATGGCCAGCAGCTTCCCAAACTGCTCAGGAAGTGCCATAAGCTTCATTACTTATGTGGTTTTGATGGATGTCCTAAGAAACAATGAGTAGAATGACGACAACGGTAAGTCAGTGTAAAAGAGTGCGTTTTCTTTAGGGCTTTGTTTATGAGCTTAAAGTGTCAGAGACTGGAAAGTTTTGCAGATGGGAGAGAGGTTAATTAGGCAGAATTGGAGGCTTCCAGTTGAGGCCTTTGATGCCCTCTTGCATGGGGAGTTATCAGGGCATGGCAATGTCAGCCTGTATTCAAAAACTGATTTGCTGTAGTGTTATCATCTTAATTAACCAACCGACCACAAAAAACATGTCTGCAGCATAACTTTTTAGTTTTGCTTTGACCATGTTTACTATTACAGTCCTTTTTTTCCCACATGCACACACGCTTTATTCATACGCATAACTTTTCATCCAAATGTGCCTGAACATTTGCTGTTGAGTCGATATTCTGCTTGGGTGTAATATGATCGCAGCTCTGGACCCTTTGGATATACATCTTATCAATTGAGAAATGGTGAAAAAGAAAAGAATGGTGAATGAATTATGCTGATAATATTACAGCAAATTAGTACTTGACAGGATCTCGTCATTGCTTTGCCTTAATAACTCACCACCATGCAAGTGAATATCAAAAGCATCAAGTGGAAGCCTCAAGATTGGCAGACACAAGTACTGTATATTACATTAGATTAGATTCAATTCAACTTTGTAATTGCAATATTACAGCATGTGCACTGTTATACAGATTATAGATATACACAGTTTATTAAATATGTTATAAAGGGTGATATGTGCAGTATAAACATGTTATATGTACAGGAGAGCCAAATATACAGTATTATATACAGAAATGTTTGGAATTTTCAGCTATTTGTTAACCACACAAAGCAAATGTGAGCTGGAGTGTTGTATGACATTTACAATGTAAAGTACATACAGTTCTTGCCTTATACTTCTCCCCCTGCAATTAAAGCCGAGCAAATACCATGTGGTATTTCTTAAGCCTCCCAGCTCTGCTACACTGGAGGACTTGAGTGACAGACCTCTAAAAGATATTTTTATTTTCATGAAATTGGATTTTTGGATTTGGATTTGATCCTGGCTGGAAATAGGTTGTGAACTTTAATGCATCAGAGGAACCTAAAGGTCTGGGTCAGCAATAAAAGCATTAGCATTCCAACCTTAAATATTCTTAAATTACCCAGGCCAGTTGTTTTGGTTTCATCTGGATCTTTTCCACCCACAGTATAAAAGGGACGAAGGGAAGCACACTTATGTGGCTTTGTGAGGGGTGATGGAGTACACTGTGGTCAGCAGTGTAGTTACACTGTATGTGTAACTTGACCTCAACGTTCATTGGTAAGATATGGTCTTTTGAGTTGAATTGCTTGAAATTCCAAATACTGTCTCAGGCACAACTGTAGGCCTTTTTTTTTTTCGAGTCCATTTTTTTTGTATAAAACCTGACAATAGCTTGGAGTACAGCTGGGCAATATAATGTTATTTATTGTTACTGTGATTTTCTGAGCATATTGTCAGTAAAAAACACTACTAAACTGGTCATTACTCTCACATCATTTGTACATATACTTTGATATTTTAAAAATATGGCTCTTTTTCATTTTTGTCCATCTTAATAAATGTCGGAAAATGTGTCGAGTATTGGAAAAATTTCTCAAAGTATTGTGATGTGATATTTATGGCATATTGCCAACCTCTAGACTGCAGCATACCTCTATCTATTGTATGACTTGCTTGAAATCCTTTCATATCGACTAGAATAGAATATCTAATCAGTGTAAACACCAGAACAGGTTTTGAGGGTTTCAAGAGCTAATTTCAATGTTCTTTCACCAATGTTCATAATTTTTCTTACCCATTATTGACCATAGACTGTTCGTCACATTCACTGTGTGTCAGAGTCTAGACGTCATGTTCCTTCTATTCAGAATTGATGTTAATTTTTAACTACAATGGGAGTATAGTTCTATAGTGCAGGACAAGCCTTAATCCACTTCTGGGAAACCATTCTTATCTGTCCAAAATAATACCCATATTTTCTTGAAAAAACACCTACGTTGTTCTCTCTATTGTCCGTTGGCTTACCTGCTTTCAGATATTCTTTACCACAAAGATAAACAAGCCAACCCGTGTCCCTTTAAAGCCCACGCCATTTAAGGTTCTCTCTTGAGAACTGTTTGTAAGAGTAGACAGTTAGATATTTTCAGCCTTGGTCGAGGCTTTCTTTGGCTTCTCCTTTGATCAGCCCAAATCCTTTTATCTTTTAACAGATCTCTCTCCCGCAAGAGCACAAAAAGGAGCCACGAGTGTCCGTAATCCCTTCAGGGACCGAGCACACCAAGGTGTGCACAACCAGACTAAGAATAAAGCTCAGGTAGATTGAGTTACTATCACTGCAGCACTGTTTGCAGAGGGTTCATAGCTGCGTGCTCCAGACGTGTCTGTGGCTGAAGCTGTGCATGAGCCATGCATGTTGGAACAGTGGTAATAGAATACTCTGGCTCTTCCCAGCATCTATGACTCATGGGGGCAGAATACTTTATCTTCTGGAGCGAGCGCCCCTCTGTTTGGGAATCAGACACAATAGAGCTACAGGCACCTCTCACATGAGTCTACTGTTGAATGGATCTGGGTTCAGATGGATTTGTTCAATGGTTTGGAGGTTGGTCTCTGGGAAGCTGTATCCTAATGATTAGAGAAGTGGGTTTGTGAACAAAGGGTCACAAGTTAGATTCTCAGAACTGAACACCTAACACCCTCCTGCTCACCCTGTACGTCGCTCTGGATAAGATGTCAAATGTAAATGGGTTTATTTCAGAATCTAGAATAACTCTGCAGTGGTTTACAAAGCAACTACAATCTGTTCTTCCAGAGGGTGACTTGACTTAAGTCTGAGTTGTGAGGATTTGTCCTCGAGAACCTCTGGGACCCTCAGCACCTTCACCAGAAAGCTTCTCTGAGGAACGAGATCTCGGGGACTCAAGTCAACACACACACAAGGAGTGTATTAGCAGAAGTCTGTTTATTTTCAAGTTGCACCAACATTTATTCTTGGGTTATGCCCAATAGCTTCACACCAGTCTCAGTACACAATAAAGATAAACAACACCATGTATTGAGACTTACAGTTTAAAGGCACGGGTAGATATTAAAGCACTCTATCTGCTGAATTCACTTTTTCCTAAAGCAAACATCGACTTTCTTCACTTAAGTCAAATAACAATTTTTTAAAAGATACAAATATATAAAATAAGAAATATAAGAAAAATACAAATCTTGGCATATCATGTATTAAAAAAAATTAGCAAAGTACAGAGGGTCTTTGACTTATGTTGTACCCGACTTACAAAAATTTGTGGTTACGTCACTGGCTAAAAAAATTAGCATATTTACTGTCATATACGGTAGTAAAATGTAGTTGAATGCCTACTAAATACTTTATGGTAATACGCAAGCGCTATGAGGTGAACGTTAGGGAAAGGGGGGTGCACTGTTTTTCACTGTTATTGCTGAGATGTTTGCGTTAGTGTTGAATGGGTGTTGGTGGGTGAGATGGGGGGTTAATAGTGCACTGTGCTAAGTCACCGTCAGTGTAGTTTGTCACAAGTCACCTCTACAATGCATTTACTTCTGTGGTGTATGTTGAAATCATTAAAAAAAGCATTTCAGTTTGGAGCAACATTTCCTAAATGCTTTTCTGTAATATGAGAACGTTCATGTTGCTGACTGTTATTAAAGCACAGTGCTGTTCAGTAAAGCCTCTGCAGCAACATTACACGCATGAGTTCCGACTTGCAAAATTCAAGTTACATCACTTTCCGAACCATGGATCCGAACTCTGACATAACTCAAGGAACCCATGTATTGTGATATGGCAAAAATATCATATCACCCACCGCTGCTCCTCACAAGTCATTCTTGGGCCATTTTCTCCCCATGACTCATTTGGCCTCAAGACAAAATCGAATGAGCCAACGGAGAGCGAGCTCCATACTTGTTGTGCCAATTATGTTGCAAAGGCAAGAGACGTTCCAGCTAAACTTTGTGGTGCCCGATCTTTGCCAGACGGCCTAGTGAAGTCTGAAATTGATTCGAATCACTCAAGTACGGATGACATGTTTGTTTTGTGGACTTTTGCGCTGTTCATAGCGTGGTAGCATGTCAAGAGAGAGCTTTGGCCTGCACTGCCTCTGTAATTACGTGCGGCAGTAACATGGCGCCATGTTAAATGCCAAGCTGCTGAGCCTGCTGTCTATTGAAGCGGGCTAGCGCTGCCTTTGTCAGCGAGGCCCTACTAATTCTGCCAGCCTCTGCTGAGTGAGTGCTGAGGATCGCCGGCCACCAATATTGTTGGATCAACAAAAGGTTCCAAGTTTGGTGTAAGTGTGACTCATGGCGCCGTCATATTTTGGCCTCTCGCTTGATGTAAATCACCGCCGCTCTTTCCGATGGATCAGCGCTCTCCGAACGATTGCATTGCCATGAAAGGCTCTGTCGGCTCCCAGCTGCAAGTTTACGCCTTGTAAGTTTGTAATCAGGACGGCAGGCCAAGTCGTCAACCATGGAACAAGGAAGCCAATCAGTCTGGGATACTTTTTCTTCTCTTTTTGGTTAATCCCGTGGTGAGTAAAGAGAACTTAAATGCTCGAGCACAGTCTACCTCCTAACACAACTGGCTGAGGTTGCAGCGATCCTGGGACAGCAGCCAAAGCTCAGTGAATAGCTGGCATCTGGTAGCCATCTTGTCCCAGCCAGTGCCTTAAGGAAATTCCAGGATCTCTGGATGAGAGGTTGTGATAGGTTGAGTACAGAGTAGTGCTTGGAGGCCTTATCCTAAGTATGACCATCTCATTTCATGTCAAAACTGATGTCTGTATTCCGAGTAAGCTCCGAAGCATCGGCAGTGCCGCCTTTGTCTCTGCCGTAACCTCAGGATGAACGAACGCTTCAAATCCGTTGAGCAGAGCCTTTGTCCCAGTAAATAGAGCGAGCCATTTGACGCACATGGCAGATGTTTCAGCCAGGCGTTTTGTCTGACTGTGTTCAATTGTATAAACACTGCATTTGGAAGAGCCAAGGACGCACACTATTTTCAGCCAGCCCTAGCTGATCACCAGGACCTGCTCATATTGCAGGGGTGTTGCACAGAGGCTTCGACTGTGCCACTTCAAGCAGCCTCCCCTTTGCACACTTGTTTATTTGCTTGGCCGTGTTGTTGTGCAAGCTAAATTTAATACTACACTTCCTCAGGGACACTTTTAGTTACCAAACTGCATGAAGGGTGTGCTGTACGGTTGTCTGCGATGAACTTTGGCACTATTGCAATCTTTCTTGTGTCAGCAGACCATTATGCACAGACGTAGGTTCTGCAACCTGGCCTTGGTGTATGATTTAATTCTCCCTCTTTCCAAGTTTCCCCCCGCTGAGGTCTTGCCACAGCAGTCCACATGTGATATTAATTATGCATGCTGTATGCAAAATGTAATCCAAGAGGAGTTGGGTCTCTTGAATCCACAAGACCTTCAGCTGTCTCTTCTCTTCCACTCTGTCTAAAAGGTTGGTTGTTAAACTGTTGCCTACGGCAAGTTAGTAATGCGAGCCGCATAATTTCAGTGCAGATCTTGGTCCCATGACAACAAAATTCCAGTCTTTCTTCCAGTAACTGCTAACTACGGACTCTTGCCAAACGTTGCAAACTTTAATTCTAGCCTACATCATATCAAGTAATAATTTGTGGATGAAGTGTACATCTATAAACGAGTCTTCTCTTATTCTTTGCTGCCCAACAACTGGCTTTCCTGTACCTAGAAAACCTGCAAACCAAAACAATGGTGTGTAGTTGGATGCAATTTCTGCAGGTATTGCAAGTCAATCATCTGTAAGCCACAACATTATCTGTACACTGCTGGGTGGTCTTTGTTGGAGTTACTAGGAGAGAATGCTGGCTATGGCTCCCCCTTGTCTCCACATCCTGGATTGTTTAGCGAGCTTTGCCTATCCAAACAACGGGGAAGATTACTTACTTCTTTATTTTCTTTGAGCCGCGCATAACCACACTGTGTGAAGACGCATACGGCAACTTTCTCTTTTTTCTTATGAAGACCCTCCGTGGCCCTGCGCTGCAGGGGACTCTGGGAAACCAGCATCTTGTTTTCATCTAGTTCTTACAAGGGCAATAGGAGGAGATCCAGTCTCTTTTCAATGGATTTAAAAGACTCTGTGAACATGACTCCATTGGCCGTTTTTCCTGCGTCATTGCTTTCTTTTATAAAAGTCTTAAAGGGACTGTCCCAGCAGTGCAAACATCATTAAATATTACAGTTGATGAAATCTAACACAGCTTGTTAACATGATTATG
Source organism: Lepidarchus adonis (assembly GCA_037576955.1). Lineage (NCBI taxonomy): Eukaryota > Metazoa > Chordata > Actinopteri > Characiformes > Lepidarchidae > Lepidarchus > Lepidarchus adonis. Next base: position 2,608,207 of record JBBIGC010000036.1, read on the forward strand.
GCAAATACAGGTTTCACAGAATGTCGACTATGTAAGACGGAACCTTGTCTTAGCTCAGGAACCTGTAGTGTACTAGCCATTTTCAGTGCCAGTAGTATGTTCTAGCTGGAAAATGAATTGGGTGTAGCTCAGAGTTCTTATCACATAGACCTGTGCATGCAATAACCCTGAGGGTAAATCTTTGGTGCTGGCATCAGTTGTTCATTTAATCATTTATTTAATGCAAACAATATCAAAACACTAGTATTCCCACACTTAATTTTAACTACAAAACACTGTCATGTGCAGAAGGACCTTGGCAACAGCCTACAGACATCACAACCTTGGAAAGTAGTGACGTTGATTCATTTTTATTCGTTTATACAGTTTCCTGGCCAGTTTAAAGATGAGCGTAGACTACAGTGATGAATATACCAAACTGTGCTACTATAGTATCTCACCAAAGTGAGTAAACCCCTCACATTTCTGTAAATATTTTATGTCTTTTCATGGGACTGGGGAGCTACAGCTCATTGAGGGAACCATATATGCCAACATGTACTGTGACATACTGAAGCAGAGCATCTCCTCCTTTTGGAAACTAGGCCAGAGGGCAGTATTGCAACATGATAATGACCCCAAACACACCTCCAAGACGACCACTGCCCTGTTAAAGAAACTGAGGGCAAAGGTGCTGGACTGGCCATCTGTGGGACATCCTCAAATGGAAGATGGAGGAGTGCAAGGTTTCTAACATCCACCAGCTCTGTGATATCGTCATGGGGGAGTGGGAGAAGGTTCCAGGAGCAGCCTGTGAAGCTCTAGTAACCTCCATGCCCAAGGCAGTGCTGGAAAATAACGGTGGCCACACAAAATATTGACACTTTGGCACAAATTAGACATTTTCACTGTACTTACTTTTGTTGCCAGTGGTTTAGACATTAATGGCTGTATGTTGATATTTTGAGGGGACAGTAAATTTACAAGCTGTACACTGACTACATTGTATCAAAGCATCATATCTTCAGTGTTGTCCCCTGTGCTTCCCCTCAAAGCCAAAGCATATATCCAAATAATATACTATACTAACATGGGGTGCACAGTGATATCGGTATCAATTGATATTTGCTTGACAAACTAATGTTGGCTCTAGACAGATGTTTACCAATATTTCAAACCAATATTTAATAATGCATTTATTGCACTTAGGAAGAGCATGTTTAAGTGACATTAGGTTAACTATTATTTCAATTTTGTATTTACTGTGTGTAATTTTAAACTTGTAGAAATACATTTTCTAATCCAGGTAGATATTGTTTATATATATATTCTCATAAGAAAATAATTTCATATTAGTATCGACATTGGTAGCTGTGTACTGGAAGAAAATCGTACATCAGCATTGGCCTCCAAATTACATCACTTGCAAAATGTTTGTGTTCGATTTGAGAAAACACTATCCTATAAAGTTCAGGCTCTGGAGAGAAGAACGTGCTATACAGTGTGAGAAAATGGTGTGCAGTGCCTGAATTTAGAAACTCTGGTTGACTCTCAGCCGACACAATTTCAGAGCCCTGGTCGGTACTTAACACTACGTTTCATAAAAAATTGAGACCATCCCATCAAGTAACCCCTTTTCTTACAGCCGCCCACAAACCTGCCCCCTTCTATGGGTCCATTACCGTTTTGTTATGTAAATGGTCCAGTTCCTGGAATTCACACATCAATAGCTCTGCAAGCCACAAACTCAAGGAATTTGTTTTCTTCTATAGTGTCTCTCTAGTACATTCAACAAGACTATGCACATATAAGATTCAGACAGTACTGTACAGTATAATTTTTATTATTATAATTAATAATAGTGAATGTGCTTGCTCATATTAACAGTCCATAAGAAATATTTTATTTGACTGTTTATAATTATTTTTATTCCAGTATGTATAGCTTTGTGTATTATTCATGTATTCATTTTTTTTTTTTTTTTGTTAGTATTGTGTGTGTGAGAGCGAGAGAGTGCTGTCTTAGCAGGGTTGAGTTTAGTGAAGTGGTTGAGTTTAAATTAAATATTCTCAGCATTTTCATTGGAATGCAGGACAGCTGTGTATAATATATTTACATTGCATGTTGCTTTGCAGACATGAGCGAGATATTTCATGCAGCTCTTTGTCTACAGGGCTGCATTGTATAAGGAGGAATGTGCCAAATTAGGGATGCTGTCTATTTTCAGCGCCCCTCCACACATTTTCCCTTGTAAAGAAGGATCCCATTGAGTGTTCTTCCATGAGTCATTGGAGGCTGTGCTTAGACTTGCTTGGCATTGAAAGGGTGCTAATAAGTGACTCTGCAAAGACAGGGATGAACATGTTCTGCAGCGAGTTAATGTGTCAATGAAAAGGCAGCTGTCATTTCTCCAACAGCAGAAAGAGATTCTTTCTCTTTTGACCGTTGCAGGTCAATGAAGACTGTACCATTTTGACGTGCCCGCCCCCACAAGCTGATCTCATGCAGGTTTGTAAGTAGGGTTGGGAGATACAATTTTTTTTTTTTACATATTACAATATTTTTTCACACACGTGATATGTCATGATATGTATTTTTCCACCCTCTGTTAAGATAAAAATGAACCAGACACACACACACACACACACACACACACACACACACACACACACACACACACACACACACACACACACACA
>JBBIGC010000036.1:2643036-2655495 GCA_037576955.1 Lepidarchus adonis
ACATATACATTTATTTTTTATAGCTTTAGCTATTGCACAGCATAAATTCAATATAAATTACAGTTAGATGAATAAAAGTACAAAGATTTTTTTTTTTTTTTTTTGCTTAAGCTTTGACATTTGATGTCCAGTGAATCATAATTATATAAGCAGATTAAACTAAGTGACCTATTGCATCAAAAACAATAGTCAGGGCCATTGATTACCTCCGTATTAGTGTTTATTTCTGCGCTAAGCAGCCAGTCCTTCCTCCAGCAGCCCTTGTGCTCGGCTTCCTGTTCCAAAGAGCGGAAATATGGAGCCAAGCCAAAACAACATGCTCCATTTGACAAGGAAATAACGTCCAAGGTCATGTTGTACTGTGTCTAGGGAACAGCCAGCTTCATAATTACCAAAAATATTTGCTAATATGAGCCAGGCATTTAGTCTGGGCCGTAAATGAGCTGTTTAGATACATTACTGGTATTTCAACACTCTGGACTCAAAGATTTATGATGTATAGTCATGTATAGTCACCGCTGCAATATCTGCATGAGGAAATGTTTCGCCAACATTTCTTTGTGTTTGGAATCTGTATTCAAATTCTTAACCAGGCAGTAGGTTCAAAAAGTTCAGCCTGACTGTTTACAGGTCAAGAGTCTAATAAATGAACTGGTTTCTGTTAATGATGTCGACCATTCTGTATTAAATAAATCACTTTACATTGGATCAAAGCCCAAACGTAATCGCATCTCAAAAACCAAATCTGTTTATATGTACAGTACTGTGCAAAAAGCCCCAGAGAAATGTACACTTCCAGTCAAAACTTTGGATACATCTTCTCATTCAATATTTTCCTTATTTTTACTATTTTCTATATTGTAGATACATATGGAAGACATCAAATATATAAAGCAAGATATATGGAATTATGTAGTAAAGAAAACATTGACTGATTGACTCTGAATATGTTGTATATTTACGTGGTTTTGTTGACAGTGCTGAAAACCATTGGCCTTCTCTCAATGAGCTTCATGATGTGGTCACCTGAAATGGGTTTCACTTCACAGGTCCATTTGTGAAATTTCTTGCTTTTTAATGGGGTTGGGATCATCAGTTTTGTTGTGCAGAAGTCAGGTTGGTTCACAGCTGAAAACCCTAAACCCTAAAAGAATCCATATCATCTGAAGAACCATTCAGCTCAGTAAGGAGATATGTCCGTCCATCATTACTTTAAGAACTGAAGGTCAGTCAGTTTGAAAATTGCAAAAACTTTGAATGTGTCCAAACTTTTGACTTGTAGTGTATATGTAAGAGTCTTATTTATGGACCAATAATATTAGAATCAATACAAATAAAGTTCATGTGCATGTTATCAATATGTTTGGTTACTGTACCCAAACTTCTGCTTGTGGAAGCTCAGATTAGTTGTTGTTTCCATCAAATCCCTGGTTTGGGCTCAATGGTCAAGTGCTGCTGTTGAGAGTTTCACACATTCATGCAACGGCTGGAGGCACTGAGGGAGAATCACCAAACACATCAACTACTGTTTACACACACAACACATTTTTTTGCACTTTTTTGTTTGCATTTATTGTAATGAGAACTTGTGTTTTCACTGAGATAAATGGTAATAAAGACTTTTGTGCAGCACTGTACTGTAAACTCTGCATGAATCACTTACGCTTAATGAGCGTAGGTAGTGGGACTTATTTATAACGGTTGTGTACGTACAAAATTAGACCTAAAACATGTGTATGATTCTCCCTACGCAAACGTTGTGATCTGACAAAACAAATTTGATGGCAGGATGTGTTGAGAAACCAACCCAATGGAACCGCGCAATCCCAGTACAAATACAGGTGTTTGTTATAATTAACAATACAATTGAACATTTGTTCCAGAGCTTATTTAGGAAATAAAAGAAGAATCTGATTATGTTTAATTGTACATCAAATGGTAATTTGCAGCAATGCCCGCTTTCCCAAATATGATCCACGCAGTTGACTGCTCTCACATTGCAATAAGGACTCTATTTGAAAACAAATGTATTTACCTAAATAGAAAACATGTGCATTCTATAAGTGTGCATGTTATTTGTGACGCTGGCATGGACCTGATGACCTGGTTCAACAGCGTGATGGCTTCTTGGTAAATAAAACATTGTGTAATTTTGAACTGTTAATTTTAACAAATTTAAGTTTAAATATGCATGAGGTAATTTTCATTTACCATGTTTGCTTTAACGAGGGTGTGTAGGAGGCAAATCCAACTTGTGAACAATTCCAGGTAGAGAATAAAATGTAAAGCTTATTTTGCTTGCAGTTATGCGTGCACACATTTTTTAAAAAATCTGATTTAAAAAATTTTTTTTTTTACTTTTGAGTGCATGTACACGTTTAGTATAAGTTCTACACAGTTTTATAAATAAAACCCCAGAACTGTATATAAACAGGGTGAAATGGCATTTAGTCATTATGCTGCCCCCTGCTGGAGGCAGCTTCCAATGGAAATCAGACCTTAAACATGGCCTTCAGTTAATCATATGTTCATAAATGTAATTATTGCTTTGATATATTTTACATATTTATTTCTTGTACTTTATGTATTTTCATTTTCATTTAATTAAGTTTTAATTTATTTTAATTTTCTGTAATGTTCTATTCATCTTTGTAAAGCACAGTGAATGATTCTTTGTATGATAAAGTGCTATATGAATCTTAATTTAATGTTAAAAGTCCTTTTACTTCTTAAACCCTTGAACCCTACACTAACAGCTCACTCAGTCTTAATTCATTTTTGGATAATTCAGTTATGATCATAGAAACATCTGGGTTCTGATGGTTGTACTGAATCCAATCATAGTGCAGGTGATAGGAACCAGTGATCACACAACACAAAAAAAAACTAATATTCAATATACTGGCTGCAACACAACACCAAAGCATGATAGATCCACCCCGATGCTTAATGATTGGCTAGGTGTTCTTTTCATGAAATGCTGCTCCTTTTTTTCTCAAAACATGCCTTTGCTGATCGCGGCCAGAGTTCTATTTTAACTTCATCAGTCCATGGCACTTGTTTCCAGTTCTAGTTGTTGTAGTTAAATTTGGGATTTTGATTTGTCTTTCTGACCTACAAGCAGTTATTTTCAAGAGTTTTCTTGGTCTTCCAGATCTCATCTTGACCTCCACAGTTCCCCTGAACTGCCATCTCTTAATTACATTTCTCACTGTGCTGCAAACTGACAATAATTTGCTATCTTCTTGTAGCATCAATTGTGGGCATCAATAACTTTCATTTTCTTCTTACACAGCTGCTTAGAGGAACCCATGGTTGTTGAGTGTCTACAAGTGTGTGCACAAAGTTTGAAGAGTCAAGGTATTTGTAAAGCTTTGAAATTGGCACCAGCTGACACTTACTAATGACATCTACTAATGTCAGCTGTTGTCATGCATCAAATCTAATGAACTGATTAAAGTTTGAAACCCTGTAAATAGAATGTGAGACTTTGGAACTCTTAGGGTACCCAAATCTTTTTATTTTGTATTCAATTTATCCAAATCTTTTTATTTTTTAATAACTAAACGTGGGTATTTTTTTCCATGTCCTAGAGAAACTCTGTTAACATCTTTTCAATTACAAAATTACCAAAATCTGTTATTTATCAAGGGGTGCCCAAACCCTTACACATTGAGTGAAATATGTCAAGCTTTTATTTTTTGGAAATTAGATGATTATAGCTTACAGATAATAAAGCTAAAAATAAACTGTCTCTGAAAATCAGGATATCTCTATAAAGCTTGTCAGCAGAAGGAAGTATGAAGTATGAAGATTTCCTGGTAGATTCTGCGTTGACTGTCGACTTCAAAAAAACACAGTGACCAACACCAGCAGATGACATGGCCCCAAATCATCACTGACTGTGGAAACTTCACACTCGACTCAAGCAACATGGATTCTGTGCTTCTCCACTTTTCTCCAGACTCTGGGACCTTGATTTCCAAATATGCAAAATTTACATTCATCTGAAAAGACGACTTGGGTCACTGAGCAACAGTCCAATGTTTTCTCCTTTGCTCAGGTAAGACACTTCTGACATTGTCTGTTTCAGAAGTGGCTTCACATGAGAAACACGACATTTGTAGCCCATGACTAGAATTCGTCTGTGCGTGATTCCAGCCTCAGTTCACTCCTTGTGAAAATTCCCCCAAATTCCTGAATGCATTTTCCCTTACAATCCTCCTAAAGGCTGTTGTTGTCCACAGTGAATTTGGGGTTTTATTATCTGAAAGCCATAATCATCAAAATTCCAATAAATAAAGGCTTGACATATTTCACTGTGAGTAATGAATCTGTATATGGATTTCACTTTCAGAAAGCAATCTAAAAAAAATAGAACTTTTTCACACTATTCAATTTTTTTTAGATGTACCTGTCGTTACAAGAACAGAATTTACTGAGATTTTCATTTCATTTGTAGCTTATTTCAGTGATTTAGCCATTTTATATCTACAGATCAGCTTTAATTATATACTGACTTTAAATGTACATGGTTCATATGATCGTTGCTCATGGCAGATTCATTTGAATTTCCTGAATGGAACTGAAGGCCCCAGACAATGTATCTAGAACAGTTACTTCCTCAGTATCTGTGCTGATAGCATAAACTAAACACAAGCCGAAGTGGTGCTGTGAGTGTTATACACATCCATCAGTTTCAGTTGTGCAGATGTACAGTAGTGTGAAGTGTCTACTAAGCTCGGGGTGAGAAGTCTTTGTTAGTTCAGTGGTAGTAGATGATGATGTAATGTACTAATGAACACAAGTGCAGTGTCGCTGGCCTGGAAAAAAAAACACTTCAGGTAAGTTTAGTGAGAATTTTCATTAACAGTGACATTTGACAGTGACAAAAGTAACACTTTCTTGACTACGTATTAAAAAAAATGTAAAAGACATTAACACAATAAAAACAAATGTGCAAAACAATCAGTAAATCTGGGCAGCAGCAATTAAACAGTAACTATAACCTTAATAAATAAATCAGGAGGATAATAGAATGTTCTTATAGTCCACTGATGCCCCCTGTTGGCCAAAGAATGATCATGAGCATTTTAATAATAAAAAAATAATAATAATTTTGGCTTATGTATCCCTTTTGTTTGCATTTCCATTCTTAGTCAATAAAAACATGTAAAAGGCTTCTTGATTCTAAAGGACGCAGCATTTTTGCAGAAATATTCTGCTCCACCACAACCGGACATGTGGACTCCACAGAATGATCATAATTCTTACAGTAAATTAATACAGTAAATCCAACAAAAGCAAATGTAAACATAAAGACGAGTTTAAAACAAACTTTTCCACGTATCAGACAGTGAAAAAGTGCGGATGTGGTTAACTTACAGAAAAGAAAAACAGTCAAATCTATTTAAAAATGAGTCCATCAGTTTCAGGTTTGCATGTTCTTAAGGAATAATGCCGACTGGACGATTAGTTATTATTTACAGTGACACTCAAAGCAAAAACACGATGCATGATGGGAGCTTTCAGCAGTGAGAGAACAGCTTCTTGTTGCACTGATGCCGACTGACCAAGGCCGAGACCCTTTTATAGGTTATTGCCCACTCAAGACTGAATGCGTCCATTTATTTCATTTTACTAGTGTTTATTTTCACCCACAGAGGTCAACCTCATTTTTACATGACCATTTCACAACCTGTCTTAATTGGCTGGACTTAAAGAGGCTGTTTTGTTGCTGTGCCTTTAAGACTGATGGAAGGGCCTCTATTCTGACTGACTGCACTACATTGTACCTACATTCAAAATGCAGAACAGGCAGAAACACTGAAGTGCTTTAGGTTGAATAAATGGGTATTTGTAAATGTGACGGTTTTGTGACATCACAAAACCAGTAAACTCAAACTAGGTGGTTAATTCCAACTTGGTATATGGATTTTGAAATGGAAGTTATATGTTGAAACTTTAACAATGTTTGCATATTACAACACAATATTATTATAAAATGTAACTAAAACCAATTTTTCCAGATCTGGGTCTGTGCATGTAAAAAAAGGAGGGGGGTTCTGGGGGGTAGAAACTTTAATATATATAGTGTCCATAAAGTCTCTTTACAATTAAAAAATAATATTACAAAGGCAATTGATGAGATATCTTCATCAAATTTGTTCTATGTACTCAGTGGTTATAAAAGTTGTTAAATGAACACCATACAAAATGGCGACTCCTCAAGAGAAGGCACAACGTGTATCATGGTTTATTGAAACAAAATCGAATGCACTCAGTGAAACTTCAGAACTACGTTTGGAAGAGAGCCACTGTCACGTCAATCAATTCGTACATGGCACAAGAAAAACGATGGAGACAGGAACAGCATTAGAGTGTTAATTGGGTCTTTTCCAGTTCACAGGAAATGGTCAATCAAGAGTAATGTAAAGACACTTTATGGACACTGTCTATGTTTTAACATTTCCATACTGTTTATCCATCCTTTTAAATACATTTCTGTGCTCACTGGGCTGGAAATGAACAATGTGTTGAGGTTAATGTGCAGAATGTTGGCTTTAACAGTGTGTGGACCAACACTGATCCAAAAGGAGGATCACACTGTCTGTACAGGTGAAGCAGGCCATCATGAGGCTGTACTGTAATTCACACTTTCACACCAGCATAACCGCGAGATGTAAACCACTGATAAGCATAAAAGGACAATAAAAAGGCAAGTAGAGTTGAAAGTAAGTCTTCCAGACAGATCAGGTGATGATTTACCCTTAGAAAGGTGATGTAAAAGGGGTGTTAATAGTGTGTGAAACAGTGGCATGAGCATTAAGACCCTGCAGCAGAACATGATCTGAAGTGTATGAAGCCACTGCTCAGGTTTAAATGCTCACTGAATAGTGAAAATCATTCACTTCTGTTCAGAGCCAAAAATTAGGATGTTCTTAACTAGACAAGTCAAATTTTCAGGCTTAGTGAAGCCAACAGAGATGCAGCTCACTTTCTGAAGCAGGCTTGTCACCTACCAGCCATAACATTAACACCAGCTGCCTGATATAGTTTAGATCCCCTGATTCTGCTGAAACAGCTCTGACCGTCTGTTCTGCCCCTTTCTATCTATAAACATTTTGTAGAGCAGGAGCTCCTCTTTGTGATTGGACCAGACAGGCTAACCTTCACTCCATGCCTGCATCAGTGAACCTGTGCCCATGACTCTGTTTAAGATTCACCAGTTTTCCTCCCTTGGCAGATACTAACTACTAGGGGTGGAAAGTGCAGGATCTCATGATACGATCCACGATAACGATAATATTGCAATTTTACAATAATCGATATATCACACAATAATGACGCAGCAATACATTACAGAAACATGGGGATGCGTTATTAACTTACATAAGTAACAGCAACGCTATTGTTACCTTTCCAGTATTAGCTTTGCGACTGCGGTGGGAGAAACCGCTACTTCCCCTTTGTCAATTCGCAAGTTGCACTAGCATCGTGCTACCAACCGAACTACAACTCCCCCCATTTTCCAGAACCAGACACTACATAGTCCACTATGCATTGCTCCCCATGAAACACACCTTCCACTACAGCGGTAGTTTTAAATCTGTGTTTACTCACGTTGAAGGTTCAATCCATTGCTATTAATGTGCGGAAAAGAGACACACAGAGACGCGGCCCAAAATAATCCATGGTCAGTTCCGTCAATGTTCTAAAAGCCAAAGTCAGGCTCTAGATTTAAATGTGGCTGGGTTCTGTCTGCTAGCTGTCTGTTAGGAAGTGCTTCTTCAGCTTTCACCCAAGTCTCCTGCAGTCAAGTAGCGCCACCCAGAGGAAAGAAGTAGCGTCGCTGGGGAGTCAAATTGGTGGCTAATGTTTATTCATTTAAATTTCAATTGCCATTCGCGTATCGATTATCGTATCGCGTAATCAAGGATGAAAATATAATCGCCATATCAATATTTTGTCACACTCCTACTAACTACTGCACAACTGGAACACTCTACTACTGTAGATCTGCCGTTATGGAGATGCTCTGACACAATAAGGCTCACGTCAAAGTGGCTCAGATCCTTACGATTGCCCATTTTTTCCAGTTCCAGCACATCCATTTCAAGAACTGACTGTTCACTTGCTGTCTTATATATCCCACCCATCCTGACGGGTGTGACTGTAATGAAATAACTAGATAATTAATGTTATTCATGTCACCTGTCAGCAGTGTTAATGTTATGGCTGATCTGTGTACATCACTGTTATCTGTTCAGCATAAGGAGCCATAACTGACGACTAAAGTAAACAAAATGGCCGATTAGCTTCAAAGCTGCTAAAACTTAGGAGCTCAAAACTGACAAAAGCAACAAAAAAGAATCAAGTCAACTCTCTCACTACTGCCCTCTAAAGGTGTTAATTACAAATAATACAGCACCAGTCCAAACTTGGGTATTTGTTCATTTTTAAGACCAATGAGCAGTAGAGACACATGACTTCACCAAACAAAAATAATTGTCAACAGTAATTATAATTATAATGTCAATTGTAATAATAATAACTGATCAGGCGATCATTATCACACACTTGTTTAGAAGACGAGAAGTTAACAGCCACAGGAAAGCTGTATGGGAAAGTTCTGATGTGGTTTAAATATAACAACTTTATGTAAGATTATGTTAATGTGTCCGTTCACGTTGAATAGAGGAACTGAAATATTGGATAATGAAGAGGAAAAATCTTCAATTCAAAGCTGTACCCTAACCTCAACCATCATTTCCTTCCAAATTCAATCTGAAGCACAGCAGCAAAACAGCATCCGTGGTCTACACTGCTGCTATAGTATAATCTTTAACCATTTACCTGCTGTTTGTTCAGACTTTGTTCAGACAGGGCATTTCCCCAGGCAGCTAATACTAATCTCCACTTTCTTGGAATTCTAAACAGCAAACAGACCTTTTCCATTCACTTTCATATCCGCACCCTCATTACAGCAAATGATCACTCGCTTACAGCATATCTCCAGCTTTTTCCACACAAGCTTTACAAACAAATATTCCACTGGCAAGTTATAAGTCAGTGGTGTAAAAATTCATTGATATGTAGGGCATGATTTCTCTTGTAGATTTTGCAATGTTACATAAATAAATTAAAATAAAGAACGCAGGACTGACTTATTGTTCGATATAAAAAATGCCATTTTAAAATTCATGTTTTTTTTCTAATTGCATTAATGACCTTAAGTGACATTAAACATATAATCTCTTAACGAACATCGAAAAAAATTTAAAACGGCCAAAATAATCAGTAATTATACATTATTTGTAATCAATTTATTTTAATAATAATGTTTTGACCTCTACATCTTATTTTTAGCACTTCATCTTCTAAAAATTTAATTTAAATCCACAGATTTGTACAATATCCTTTAATATTAACCTAAAGCATTTAATTGAATGCAAACATGTAATGTTTTATGCAAGAGCCCTCTGGTTTTTAATTAAGGAAAAATAACTGCATTACAGTATTTGGTCAGTAAAATCAATTCATTCAGCCCTAAAAGTGCCAAAATAAGATTATCAGTCCATTTTCCATCGTTGTGTACTATGTGAATATTTGGCCACTGTTTCCACTCTAGTTCTGTGTATATATAGTGTATGCCTAAGAGCAAATCTGAGATTTAGTGATGCATTAAAACCTTCTCAGAGGAATCACAGTTGAATTCAAGTGAGGTCAGAGATTCAGATCCTCATTTTTTAGAAGAAAACTTTTACAGATGGTGTAGGTTTATTGTGAATATCTGATCAGCTGTGTCTACGCAAAATCATTAATGTTGAGTGCCCTGAGCTCTCCAGCATATAATATTCAACATCGTGGCGTGACAACCGCAGCTAGCGGCTAGTGGGTAGCGTTACTGTCTGATGACCAATGGAAGAATTCAGTGTCTAATACGGCATTTTCCAGCCAGACATTGGTGAGAGTGGAGCTGCAGCTCAGGCTGTCTACATGCTCAGTATGACTGATACTCCTCCGGAGGTGTGGGGGTTGTTGTTCGTAGTCTAGAAGAAAGTATTACAATAAATGTTAAACACACTAATGGGCCAATGCAACCAAAAGGCAAAAATATCCTTCAAAGGGCAACAGTCTGTTCAGTCTTTCCTACAATTATAAATCGTTTGAACATACGCGTCCAATAAGTTGGAAAACACCTGATGGCAAAGAGACACCTGACCTGCTAGTCAATTAACCATAGATACAACGCCATTAAAAAGGGACAAGAGAAGAAATCCTTTGCAAATGGAAGTGACTGAAAAGCCACAATAGTGTGTGCCGGCACAGACCATTTCAGTGCAGGAGTTTCCTTGAAGAAGTGCAGGAGCTTCCCCTTTTTTGGACCAAAAATAAATAAATAAATAAATAAATAACCCCCTGACTAAAGCCTGTGTACATTAAAACGCTCCCTCAGACATCGATGGCCACGCCGTGTTTGGTGGAGATCATGTCTCTGGTGCCAGTGAGATACATAAGCACAGAGCAGAGGTGTGGCAGAGTGGCAGTGATGGTGACGTACAGCCAGTAGGAGATGGGCGCCGTGTTGCCGAAGGGACAGAGCCACAGACCATGGCGCACACCGTCCCGGATGTGGTGGGATGCCAGCGAGATGAAGAGCATCCAGGGCAGAGAGCACCACGAGTCTTTGAGGCGGCAGGCCCACATGAGGAGGCGCAGGGAGAAGCAGAGTGCTGGGATGAGCGTGGAACAGTGCAGAGGGGGCCGCTGGGGCAGACTGAGAGCAGCCTAATCGTGAAAAAGGGAAAACAACGTGAAACAGTAGCCACAGATAAACTGCTAGTGCTAGAACACAGAGGGTTGCACAAAAACAATGACACTTTGGCAAAAATGTGTAATTTAATTAATTTCCCCTCTTTTCCCAACTGCAGTGCATCAGAATGATTACATACAACCACTGCTGCTACTGTTTATAGAACATTAGGGGTGGAGCGACAAGCTTAAACTAAAATGCACCTGTTTCACTATGGAATAAGTTTAAATTGCAACTCTTTAATTACTAATATTCAGAGCAGGTATTTAAATCTTAAATCTGTCAAAGCTGGTATCCTGTGGAGCGTAGTATGTCGGCTCAGTGTACTGCAAACCATAGCTTCATAAAATAATAATAAATAATAATAATAATAATAAATTAAATTTTTAAAGCACTTTACATTAAAAATCTCAAAGTGCTTCACAGAAGCGAAGTTATAGAACAGACAAAAGCAAAGTTAAAACAGACAAAGGCAATAATAAAACGAACATAAGCAATGATAAAACGAACATAAGCAATGATAAAACGAACATAAGCAGTTTACAGTTAGAAGTTGTATGCTTTCCTGAATAAGAATGTTTTTTGCTGTTTTTTAAAGCAGTCTACAGTCTGCTGTGCTCTTATGGCTTCAGGAAGACCGTTCCAAAGTCGTGGAGCAGCTGCTGCAAATGCTCGGTCAGATACAAATACAAATACACTGCAGGTAGAGTACATATGCTCCATATATAAGCCCTAAATTATTCTCCCACACTCTTTAAAAACATTCTAGACACAATTACACAGAAAAAAACATTTGCAAGCAAATAGCAATGTAATTTTTGTAGAATGAATAGAAATATCACATTTATAGCCAGTACTGTAATGTACTGTATACTAATGTAGCCTATGCTTATATTTTTGGCACTGTCTTTATGTATTACACTAACCTATCCTATACTGGGGCTAGGCTACTGTATACTTTTATTTTCAGTATATTACACTAGCCTAGCATAGGCTTCTTCTGTGAAAAAGTGAAAAGGGAATATAGTGGGTATAGCAGGGAATACTGAAATTTCAATGTTTAACCTAATATTTATATAGACTTAGTGATCAGCTATACAGTCGTACATCTCGGCTTCTGGATGGTTTTACAGCAGAGCTCCACTCCTACAGTCAAACACGAAACAGGTTCAATTAACGGAAATCCAATGAATCCCTGATGACTGGATCCATTTGGGAGACACAGCTATGTAGATATGAAAATATTTTATCATAATATCTCTTTAAGGTGCCAGTGATGTGGGCGCTCCACACCGCACCCGTCGTCCAATTACTTACCTAATCTAACTCACTGTAAGAAATGCTGCCGGAATGAATTAGGAGGAGGACAGGAAAACACAGAGCAGTGGAGGTGGACTGATGCTGATGTGAGGTAATGGTGACAGCAGACCAGGCAGACTTCTCTGAGCTCTGTTTCATAAATATATTACCTTTATAAAAGACTTATGAAGTGTTGTTTACAGTCACGTCTAGTTTACGTGCAAGAGAGAGAGAGACTACAATGCGCAAATGTACCGCAGCTCTCCTACATCAGTTGATGTGATTGGCTGTAAACTTTGGAGACATATGATTGGCTACCGTTTGAAAAAACACATTTGTGCATC
>JBBIGC010000036.1:2660826-2674074 GCA_037576955.1 Lepidarchus adonis
AGACTGGACACTGCTCTGTAAGACTGGACACTGCTCTGTAAGACTGGACACTGCTCTGTAAGTCTGGACACTGCTCTATAAGTCTGGACACTGCTCTGTAAGACTGGACCCTGCTCTGTCTGCTAGCTGCAGCTTGTGTGAGTGGATGTTATTTTCAGGGGTCATTTTCCAATCATTATAGCCACCTAAAACATGCAATAGAATCCTGTAGCCTTTATGCTTACTAAACAGAAGACTAGTCTGTGTTTTGGATTGGTACGTGCCACGATGGGTGATGGGTGTTAGGGTCAATACATTATAATAGTGCATCAATGATATCATGTTACACGATATGTCACAGTATATGTTTTAATGACAATTGATAAGTTGGAAAAAACAAAAAAGAATCAGTGGAAACACATTTACAAAGAATATGCTACTGTAGTGCAAGTAGAAATTACTTTTATTTCATTTCACTACTGACTATCACATCATGCTGAGAAAAACACAATAAAAATATTCATATTGCAAAGTAATGTACAATGTGTTGCTTAATAATTTATCACAATAATAATACAAGTAATCTTATTACCCACTCTAACTAATGGCCGCTATTAGTGGAAAAACAAAATTTCCTCTTGTTGCTTGTGATTGATTATCCTTTATTAATACAGATTAGATGTGAATTTTGAAAATGAGGTCTGGGCTTGTTGCTGCAGTCCCAGGCTGAAGTTGGTGGAACAGATGTGGATGGATATATTCAGTATTGGTTTACTCTGTGCAATAGTTGCAACAGAGAGCTTAACTTACACTTAAAGAGGATCACCCTATTTGCTGTTCAGACTTTGAGCCCTGAAAAACATAGGCTGAAGCTGAAACTAGATGAGCCAACATATGTTTTGGTTACACAATAATTACATTAGTGCTTTTAATTGTAGAAAACTCTAAGACTAAACATAGTATATGGGATCAATATGCTTCTACAGGATATTAAAGCACTGATAGCACTTCTTTTGTTGGTATTCATTCATTTTCCAAACTCCTTGTCCATTTTGGGCCATGGGGAAGCTGGCTTCACCCTGTCTAACCCAACACAAAGACAGACAACCGTCTACACTTATGGGGAATTTAGAGTAGCCAATCAACACAAACCACAAAGGGAAAGTTAACACTTGAACCCAGGACCTCCTTGTTGTAAAGTGACAGTGTTAATCACTGCACAACTGCACCACCCTCTTTCTGCGACATCCTGGTTCCTAGGTGAAGACTAATACTTCTACTCAAAATAGAACATAAGTCAGAACAGCCCAAATGAACATAAACTACAAGTTCTATCAGCCACAATAAAGCAAAAATGAGAGAGAATTTCATCCTAAAATCTCTTCCTGTTATGGTAGCAGACAAGGATGCTGCTAGGATGGTGCACTATTATTTCCTTTGACTAGTACATGGATTATAACCTGATCAGAATTCAACCACATGCATTTATGCTTGGTACCTGATTAAAATCCAGACACATGAGGTGAGCAAGATGTAAATCAGCCAAAATAAAGAAAACCAGTGGCCTGTATTGCTCCTCATTATTCAGTTTCATTCAAATGATAAGCAGCTTAACACAACACTGTTCATTGCTCTACAGTCTATTTATATAAAAAAAAAACTTGTTAAAAACCTTGGGCGGCTCTGTAACTGTGAAGGTTAGGCATGAACCCCAAGATACTCAGAAGTAGAGAGGATCCTGACTGGCAGCATTACAGCCTGGTATGACAGTTGCTCCGCTCTTGACCACAGAGGTGGTCAGATCAGTGCAGGGTATAACCAAGACAACGCTGCCAGCCTGGACCTCATTATCCAGCACTCCAGGAGGAAGGCACCACTAGGCTCTTCATGCTCCTGCCATCTGGATATATTACAGGAGCACCCGGACACATACAAGCAGGTTCAGAGACAGGAACAATTCTGAACCACTGACACTGACACCTGTCAGTCTCAAACCCTCACTCCAAAGCCACCGCACCATGAACACAGGAGCAGTTATTGCCATCATGGAAAAGCCATGCTATTGTTCACTGTAGTTCTTTCTTGCTGTAGCCATTGTGTTTTTTGACAAGTTTCTCCAGTTCTGTCTTTCTTTTATGACTAGAAGTTGTTGTAGGTGCAATGCAAGGAAGTCGGCTGGTAGGTGGTAGTACCAGGTGGATCATCAAAAGGCTCAGTAATGACCTAGTAGATTTATAAATAACCCATTGTTACTAAGAAGTTCTATAGGAGTTACGTATGTAAGACTCAGTGACAAGTTTACTATTGCCTAACTAAGCAGAACTCAATGGTAGATCAAAGCAATATAGGTGTTAATGCAGCACTCTTTCGTTCTTGCTTAATTCTTGTGTAGTAACCCATTACCTACAAAACAGTACTATAAAGAGTTACAGCAACAGTGATAACATAACCAAGAAAATTTGACATGAGGAACACACAGGGCACCACAATGAAATTTGACTTTGCATTTGTCCCATCACACATGCAGCAGTGTGCAGCTATCAATAGCTTCTGCTGAACAGTGTAGGTACCTTCCTCAAGGATACCTCAGTGGTGCCAGGGTTTAAATCTGCGACCTTCAGATCCCTAGAGCAAGGTCACCTAGGCCAGCAGTCCCCAACCTTTTTCGTGCCACGGACTGGTTTAATGCCAGACAATATTTTGGCGGACTGGCATTTAAGATGTTGCGGATAAAACAACAAAATAAAATGATACGACCAACAGAAAAACTGTGGTATTTTGTAAATATAATAATAAACGTGAATCCACTGTGTAATTATATAACTTTATTAGCAATGTCTTTCTAAAACGCGTTAACAACAATCAGAGTAACGTCCTCCTCTGCCCCTCACACACTCTGGTCGCTATAGTAACACGTAAAGGTTCTTTTCCTTTTAAGTTTTCAATGCTGTTGTGGTAATCTCAGGGTTTTCTTCCATGACTTTTATCCAGAATACAGTCAAAGTTGAGGCTCTAACACACTTAGATGCTACGTATTGAGATCGTATTTAAAAAAAAAAGTTTGAATTTTTTGTACGAAATGCTCCACGGCCCTGTTTGGGAACCACTGACTTAGGTCACCCCTGGCCCGAGCGCACACCCCATCCTTGCATTGAAACCTTGCTGCAGTGAGCGAAAGGCAAGATTAAATACCATGAAGCCACAGGGCTAATCTGCCTTCAAAATTTATAATAGTGCTATTGAATGTTGTGGCATATAAGGCATAAAAATTAACCACCAAAGTAAAAGTCTCTAATTTAGCTAATTTTAACAAGGACCAGAATCTGTAAATATCCCCTGAGTCCTCTGAACCAGCCTTGGGATTTATTTAAGGATTCTTTGAGACTCTGAGTTAGCACAGTTAGCATTGTTAGCAGTGCTACATTCATATTGTTACTGGCATTAGAAACATGCCTCCTCTGCTCCCATGACCCTTTTGGAGGTCAGTTGTGCATGGTGTTGCAAAGAAGTTCAGAATGCAAACTATGCTGCTGTGAAAGCTCAGTTTCACAACAGTTTCAGAAAATGTCTGGTTTGCTATTTGAGGTCAAATGCTACAAGCCACTTATATTGTAAAATTGTCCTCCTTCTTAATCTGATTAATGGTAAAGTGAGCTAACTTTGGACACATGAATTGTTTAGTTTTGACCACTGGGTGTGATTGATTTGAAACATGTTGCCTAGGTCTCGTACAGGCTAAATATCTGGAAAATGCTAATTCTGCTATTGATGTATTAGTAATTTTATGCTAACAAATGTCTCTCTCGCTTTTTCTCTCTGTCTCGCTGTCTTTCTGTGCGTGTGTCTCTCTCTCTCTAACCCCTGCTGTTCTCTCTCTTTTCCTCCATTCCTGCTACCCCCTCCTTCCAGCTCCTCGAATCATAACCTTACTTGAAACTGTGGATGCCTTGTTGGATCACAATGCAACTTTTATATGTGAGGTTGACTCTGATCCTTTAGCAGATATCACATGGACACGCAATAACCACCCCATACGGTCAGCAAATGTTCCAAAAATCTATATTTGACCTATCACATGCTATTTTAATCTACAGTCTCACTCGATTATTACAGGTATTATGATTCACGATACATCATCAGAGAAAACAGCCAAATGTTGATCATTCCCAGTGTGAAGGACTCAGACAACGGAGAATACTGCTGCAATGCCAACAATGGAATCGGAGAGCCAGCCCAAAGCTGTGGGGCTTTGCAGCTGAAAATGAGTATGTTGTGTATATGACAGTAACTTTTGGAATATGAAGAGTACATTTTACACTTGACCTTTTTTTATGACCTTCACCAAAACAGTATCATGACTTTCCAGGAAGTTTGTAAGAGCAAAGGCTGAGTTTAGTGGTGAGTTTACTTGTATCATTGGTTCAACTGAGCCATTAAGTCATGTAAACGTTTCTGTAATAATACTGCCTATATTAAATTATAATATAACTGCACTGTAAACACTAATAAGAGTGTTGGTCTAATCAGGCCTATATATTCACTATTGTAAAGTATATACTAGATCCCAGTCTTGGATTCAATTATGCAAAAATATTGAATATTCAGATAGAGATACAGATATCGTAGTGTGTACACAGGAAATTGAACGTGACATGGCGTTCTGAACTCTACAGACTCTAAAATACCTTTAAGTGAAAACAAAAAATGTATTATGATTTCAGAGCCCCAAATTAAGAGACATCCAACAAATGTCACACTGCTACTGGAGTCCAAGGCAGTATTGCCGTGTGTAACATTGGGATATCCCAAACCCGACATTACCTGGATTAAAGATGACACTCAGATTAAGGTAAATCTAATAAGTGTCATAAATGTTCTAGTCTATCTAGAGGCCAGAATAGGACAATATAATAAAGAAAATGTGAATTTCCAATCCCATCTTCCCCATGTTTTTGTCTTTCATTTAACCTGCAGGTTGATAGCCGAATATCAATTTTGGAATTTGGTGCCTTGAAAATTCACAATATCAAGAAGGAGGATGCGGGTCAGTACCGATGTGTGGCTAAGAACAGCTTTGGGACTGCTTTTTCAAAACCCGTCACCATTGAAGTACAAGGTAAAACCTTGAGTAGTCTAATCTAATTTCAGAATTTCCAATCACACAGTTGAGATTAATTTGGTGCCGGAAGTTTAGTTTTTTTTTTTTTCAAATCATTCCAAACTATGCTGAGTATTTCAGTCACCACAAACAGACTTGCTTATGTGGCTTCTGATTCTATATGACATACTGGTTTCTATGAAAATGGACAAAATACAGGTTTCAAGATTGCTATTACTGTTTGAATAGCAATTTCCTTTTTGTACAGCAGTATATCATGCAAAGTCAGAAACCACATAAACAAGTCTATTTTACATTACTTTCAAGCTTGAGGTTATATGTTCATCACCACAGACCAGAAACAGGAGCGGTGACTGAATAATTAATACACTTTTTCCTTTTTTCATGTACTATAAAATATTCCATTACAATATAGCGATAAGCGACACTGTTACTGGCCGACAGATTTTTACTTTAACTGCAGGTTTAATTTAGTTGTAAATGTTTTAATGAAATCTGCTTATCCATTGGTGTGAGTTATATTTTTTAATCATTATCAGTATCAGTATCAGTCCAGTCTTAACTAATGCAAAAGTGGGACATTTTTTGGAACATTGTTGACCATAAACTGTATTGTACTGCTGTTGAAAGAATGACACAAATGCAGGATTTTTGCAAACAAAAACAGATGTCAATAAGTCCATAGCACATGGAATAATGCAGGAGAACACACTGACAGACTAACGTGACAGAGCGACAACATTAACCCACACCTGGACTGAGCCGAGAGGAGCTACATATACCCAGGCTTAATCCCAAACACCTGGAGGAAGCTATGACCAAACTGGTCACATGATCTCAATGAAACATGTGATTAGTGACGCACTACACTAAATAACCAGTGGGAGCCAATGAAGACCTTACAACTGCTTTGCTGAA
The DNA here is from genome assembly GCA_037576955.1 of Lepidarchus adonis. Lineage (NCBI taxonomy): Eukaryota > Metazoa > Chordata > Actinopteri > Characiformes > Lepidarchidae > Lepidarchus > Lepidarchus adonis. Next base: position 2,666,843 of record JBBIGC010000036.1, read on the forward strand.
CACACTACACTATTAAATTAACAATAAAGTATTATACATTTTCTATTAAACATGGCATATCCCAACAACAGCATCTTGCAACATTGATCACATGCAATGCATCCCATTGATTTATCAGTCTTCTCAGGCTCAAGCACGAAATTCACTGTTGGTATAGAGGCATTAAAAAACACACTTTTTATTTCATTTACTGGGGTAGTAAAGAATTCTAAAAACATTTCTAAACTGTATTCTTGTGTTTTGTTACATCCCAACCCAGGTTACCTACATTGACCACTTTTTTCATTGTTCCTTCTCAGCACCTGCTAAAATACTTAAAGTTCCAAAAGAGAGGAAGGTGCCGATTGGAACAGAAGTGGCTTTGGAGTGCAACGCCACTGGGAACCCCATCCCCTCCATCACGTGGCTGGAAAATGGCAATACGGTAGGTCTATATTTCATAGTTTAACCAGGTGCCTTTTTTGCATATATCCTTGTTTTCTTTTTCCTTCTTGCTCTTTCTTTCTTGCTGCCTTCTCCATTTTTGCTGCTTCTTCATATCTCCAAAGAACAAACTAATGTTAATTTAATCCCAGTCATTTGACTGGGGCTTTCAGCAAAGCACAGCCAGGTCAAGCCAAATGTCAGACTTTGCATTTCGAACATGTATTGTCCACTCAGACGAGTGGGGGACCCTGAGAGGGCCAGGAGTGGGTGGGAGTCGTGCATTCTCCACTCTGTACCACTATTAACACCATTCCTGCTATGTTAATGGCCTCGAGACGCAGATGTGAGATCACTGATAAAAACAGCATGGGGCCTATTTTAGCCAGACCTTAGAAATAAAGTTTATCAGTTACGTCAGAACTGTTACGATCACTGGTTCTGACGTCAATATCTAAGTCCTAACTGCATATTACCCAAGAAAGAAGGTAATGTGAGTGACACTTGAGGGCACTTTCTGAAAGTCAATGGATTTAGAACACTGTCAAAAAATGTACGTTTTGCATAATCATATCACGAATCATGAATCGACTTTTAAAGAGTTTAATGAAAAAATCGAATTTTTAGTTTTTACAATCTAGGTTAAAATAATGGTTTGTCAAAATATCCTATTTACACAACTTTCTATCTAGTCAAGATGAAGCCAATCAACCAAGACACAGTTGGAGAGGGCTGGTCTGGTGCAAAAGCAAACTTCTGTAGGCAACTGCTTATGACACCAATAGAGGTCAACCAAGAGTTTTGTTTTGTTTTTTGGTCATATATAATACTACATCAACTGCAATACAAAAATGTAATATGTTGTTAATGGGTTGGCAGGTTAATAGTACTAGTTTAATCAATTCCTGCCACTTTGTTCAGAGCTTGTGTCACATGCACATTTAAGGAATAGTAACTGCAATCAGGCTAAGGTTAGCTTTACAGTTGTAACATTTGCATTAATTTAAAGTTTGCAAATGATTAACCACTGACTACAGTCAACACCACAGTTGTGGGGGTCCCAAAAGCACATTCTGCTTAGGGTCCCATAAAAGATTGGAATGACCCTGTGTTTAAAGTCCTTTTTTAGGATAGCATTGCAGCTATGAGGCTAATGTAGCTAAGTTAATAATCCAGAACTTCCCTCAACCTGTAGCAAGTGGATACAGGTCTTCATTAAGGTGGTACATACTTTTGACTGTAAAAAGCTATTAAAAAGAACAAAATTGAAAATTTTTGGAGGCCATTTTAGAAAATAGCATCTGTTTTTACAGTGCTGATCCACAATCAGTAAATCGTAAATATGAAGAACTTTGATCTAAGGCCACTCCTACTTATGAAAGCTTTGTGAATATCAGCCCTGATGTCTGAAATGACTGATTGTTAATTTGGTTTCATAATTTTTCATTCTATTAAGTGTACGTTGTAAACCACAGTGGTGAGTCTGTGGTTTGGATGTGTTGAGAGGCTTTGTTTATGTGTTTTACAGAAATAATGGCTACTTCTAAACTACAGAGGAGAAAATGGCCTTAAATTATCAAGTACATGATGGATAAAATATTTTTTGAATGTGCTTCCAGGTGAACAGTGTTTGGGGAAAATACTACAAATCCACTGCTAATTAATAGTAACTTCTCTCAAACTAAAATGATATAATTTAATTTTCTAGAAAAGGAAATCTCACTTGCTTCTTTGGTATTAGAGCCTTTTAAACAAGGTTGGTCAACACATCCCCAGCTGTCCTCCAATAATTTTTTTTACTGATAAAAAGCAAAGTTTTTTGATAAGCCCCGCCTCATTGACTTGATTTTTTGAAAAACCTCATTCATTGAAATGTAATTTTGTTACATAATATATCAAGCTCATTTATCTCAAAAAGCAAGTGAAATGTGCTTTTCTATGATACAACAGAGACAGGTAAACTGGACTTCTCTGGGAAAATCGGCAGCTCAAACATCCAGACAGAAGCTTAATGGTTTTCTGTAGTGTGGACTACATACAACACAAGCTAATTGATTTGTCACACTTTTCTGGAAATCAAGTAATAATTTCTATTTGAATTCAGTCTTAATCTTATTTGTTTTCATATTTTATTCAGGTTCGTGTAGTCTGTACCCTAAGGATAGTGTTATATGCTTTCTTCATATTTCATGGATAACCAGTGGCTTTCAGTAGAGACCTGCGAAGGAGCTGAAATGAATTACGACAGTAACGTGTAACAGTTATGCTGTAAATGGCTTTTTATTTCTTGATAAGGGGCTGTGCAGACAGGGCTGAAGACAGGCTATAGTGGGAGGTCATTTTAACCTCACTATGATCTCTTGGCCGCTCTGCTGGCTGAGGTTTTCTGTTTCCAAACACGACCTCTTCATTCCTTTATTTACGACTGGTCCTGTCTCCATCTTCAGCTGCCTTTCTGCCCCACAGACAACTTTAAAATCCTCCCAGGAGGACAGAACAGCAACAGTGCTTATTATCTTTCACTGTTTATTATTATTAATAAAGGTTTCATCTGGGATTGCTGTAACTAAGTCAGTTTTAGTATAACCAACAGTACAGCAAAAAATCTTTACATAATAACACACACACACACACACACACACACACACTGAAAGGCTAAAAGTTTATGAACCTTGTCAAAATATGCAAGTAAATAAATGAAACAAAAATATTATACTATTATTCTCATACTAATATTATAATATTATCTATAATTGCCATTTATTTATTGAGGAAAATGCTAATCTCCCATAACTGTGGCAGAAGTGTGGAAGCCTCTAGGATTAGCAGTAACATTTGTAGGTAAAGTTAAAGTAAAGCTGTGAGTTGGTTTCAGACTCCATGTCGGGCTCCTGTGGCCTAATACCTGGAGATCAGACTGGTGTAGTGTAGCATTTGAATCTACCATATAGGCATTAACGTTGAACATAGTACTAAATGAACAAAGGTGATGTAGTTACATTTAAACCATGGGTCTCACCTCGCCCTCTTAGATCATCAGCCTGGATCTGCCCCTCCTCAGAAACTGAAGACAGACATCAAGGCCGTAATCAATGGTGGAATGGATGTCGCCTGGTCCTTAGAAATGCAGTCTTTTTAGACAATGACAGTAGATCTTCGAAGAGCACCTTGGTCAATAACTTCAATAACGTCTCAAATGAACAACCTTTCTTCTATGGAAAGACAAGATTGAGCTGTGGTGGGATCTCGGTGGACTAGCAGACTATAAAGAGCCCCGTATTTCACTCTGGATAAGAGCGTCCATAAGAATACATGTAAATGTATCTGACAGTTTCTCATTGTGAACACAGTGAATCAGTGCACCACAACGAAATGTGCCTACTGCATTCCCATCACGTGGAGAAGCAGGCAGCCATTAAGTACACTTTTCTGTAATTCATCAGCTATACATACTGTAATTACCATTAACGCCATTGTTGTTGATGCACCGTTAAAGTGTAATTTCACCGTTATCTTTAAAGTGACTATTGTGAACACACTCAATCACACAATCAGTGCTCCACCTCTTAACCCATCTCACATGGAGCAGTGAGGAGCTATTAACCGCACCCAGGGAGCCGTGCAGTGGACCCTTTGCTCAAGGGTACCTGAGTGGTTCCTGGGGACTTGAACCTGCTACCTTTCCAATCTCAGGGCCAATGGTTTACCCACTAGGCCAACACTGCCCCAAATATGAAGTGGGACCCAGTCATTTCCATACTACACAGCAAACCCAGTGCTGAAGACTAATTAAAGTTGAAGACTCTTGTAGTTTATAGAGTTCCTCTTGGGTAAAGAATGAACTTTGCTCTCTGAAGTGTCTCTGAAGCGTACGCAGCATTATCAGCCCAATGATTAAAATATCCCAACGTTTCTGCAGCTCATTAATTTCCTCTCGCTGGGCGAAGTGCTTCTAAAAGCAGCTCAGCGATGGGAAGGGTTCAAATATAGACCTGTGATTGAAGCTAAAGATTCTCACATAGGCTCGTAATGTTCTCAAGTCAGCAGACATCTGGTTATGAAAGTGTAGTAGAAGGCTGAAGGTGTGATCAGGAATAACATTTGATGTAATTATTCTGTCTGTTTTTCCCTTTAACATTCTTTCCATTTATAACGGAAAGGAATACAGTGGTGTTGTACCTTGCTTTCAAGCTCTCTCTCTCTCTCTCTCTCTCTCTCTCTCTCTCTCTCTCTCTCTCTCTCTCTCTCTCTCTCTCTCTCATCCCCCCATTGATATATAAGCAAAACTAATAGTGAATTGTGAAATAAAGACCTAAATATTCAAGAAAGTCTAGTTGTCGTATATCTTCTAATAACAGCTCATCTCTTATTGACACCCATTTCCAATAAACACCAGGTTTGAAGAGATGTTGCGACAAGTAGACATGACAAACACCCCCTCTCCATCTGCCTCCAAACTTTCACTTTCTACCTCCGTGTTTTAACAGAATTTATTTCCTAAAAAGTATGAAACGACTTAAAACAAACCTCTTTCTGAATACAGTAATATGAGCGTAACATGCGTTATTACTCATTTCTGTTGCGATATCTGAGGGTTATTTATGGATATTAAGCATCTCTGTTTAAACTGCATTCGGTGCTAAACCACTCCCACAATAACAGCCAATCACAGACAAGTATCACCACCGAACAGACAGAGCGATGATTTTAGTAGTGATGTTTTATCTTCTGTCAAATTCAATGTGAAGAAGCTGCATGACATTTTGTGGACATAAATATCATCACCATTCCGTCTGTGAGGAGAATAATAGTCCATCTCCAACAAACGCCTGCCTTTATTAAATGCTGGGCCGTCAGAATCATTTTTTGAATAAACTCCGGGGCTGCTATTGAAATATATACAGTAGTGTTGTTATATGACAATTATGCTATTTCTACATAATGGCACAATAGAAATTTTTTTGGGTGGAAGAATATCATTGAAACATATTCTGCAGGTTGGATCACAGGGAGATCACAGCTGGAGCTGATCCCACTAGGGGCCCAAGGAGGCCGACCCATCACAGGGAGACAGACAACCATTCACACTCACATCTATGGGCAATATAGAGTAGCCAGTCAACCTCAGGCCTTTGGACAGTGGAAGGAAACCAGAGAACCTGGAGGAAACTCATGCAAAGCTTGTACACCCCACACAGCCCTTGGGCTTGAACCCAGGACCTTCTTGCTGTGAGGTGACAGCTCTAACCACTGTACCAATTATGTAATTGTTTCTTCAATACTGCAGATCACAGGGGCGTCAGTAGAGGAGACCCTGGTTGGAGAGGTGATCAAGTCAGTCCTGCGTATGGTGGTTAATAAACCGGCCCTCTACACCTGCCAGGCCACTAACCAACACAGTGGAGGAGCTAACACCGTCAAAGCTACAGCCAGGATCACCATCTCAGGTGGGCATACACAACCACCTGAACATTTAACATCAGTGCCTTAAAAAACTGTATCTCCAAAATATTAGCTTTACAAAAGGTTTTTTGTGAGTCTTAGCCCAGAAGCCAAATTTAAAGCCAAATTGAACTTTTTGTTGTACAAATGTTTAGTTATGAGGCCAATGTAACTGGGAAAACGAGAAAGCAATAGTCATCCAATGAAAGGTATTTGCGATATATTTTCTCAAGGGTAAATACATGAGACTAAGAGACTAAGACTAAAATAGCCACAAAAAAATAAACTTTTGTAAAGCTAATATTTCAGTGACTATTGCCTTCTATCGTTAATGACATGAAGCTAAATGTCTGATCTGATTGGTAACTTCTCTTATAGCTAGAGAAGTACAGTACATAACCGATCATTTAATAAATTAATAAATAATAAATAAATAATTTAATAAATAAATGTTTGAAAATTTTAATATAAAGTAAGCAACTAAAAAATTAAACTGAACTACTCTGTATGTAAGTCCCGCCTGTAAAGACAGAAATTATTAATACAACTTTTAAACAGTAGATTATTTGTTATGTACTTTCTATGCACTTTTCCTATATTTTGGCATAATTCATCATTTTTATTTAGAGAGTACATTTTATTAATTAATTAACTAATTAAATCATTAACTAGCTAGGAAGATCCCATTGATATAGTATTTCTTCTGCCTTTTTGCCAGTTCTGGTCAATACTCATAAAATTTTAACCACAATCAAAATACTGTATAAGACACAAACTAAGACAAATCAATCAATTACAACACAGGACAAAAAGGCATGAACATTAAAATATGGTTTGGAAATAATATATTATAAAAGAACTGTTAGAAACAATGAATTGCGAAGTCTTATTAAGAATGAATGAATGAAAATGGCAGTGAGAGGAACCAATGGTCAAATTTCATTTACTATCCAAAATAACCATTTACATTATATACGTATTATACATATTATGTATAATGTTGATAATGGTAATGTAAGGGTACATCTGAACACCCTAAACACACATCTCCACCCTGAATATATGATAAAAATAGTCTAGGACTACTGAGCTCCATTTGACAAACAGATATAGTTTATAATGTGGCATTTATGTTTATAATTTAATCTTCTAACACTTGAGGCCTGCGTTTTCCCACTCTCCCAATAAGTCTGTGGAATTGACGGCCTCAGCCCACACTGGTACACTGTTTATACATGCATGCTTGTCTAGCTGCTTCAGCTAATGGAATTGCTTTGAGGTTTTTTTGAGGATCAGCTGTGTGTGTGTGTGTGTGTGTGTGTGTGTGTGTGTGTGTGTGTGTGTGTGTGTGTGTGTGTGTGTGTGTG
>JBBIGC010000036.1:2674580-2689114 GCA_037576955.1 Lepidarchus adonis
CCCATAAAAAATTATAGGTCACATAATCAGTAAAATTGACTAATCTATCTAATTGTTATTGGGTCAGTGATCTACAGCATACACACTTCTTTGCAGTGGTAAGATGAACAGCATTAATTCGTGCCCCATTCTCCCACTTTTTCTTTCTCAGCAGTGACGAATGTGAGAGCAGCATCGGCACCGAAACCGCCCCCTCCGAACCCGGTTCCTGCCATCTCTACCGCCTACTACATGAGTGTCATCATATTCATCATTGCTGGCTTTGCGGGTACAGCCTTTCTCACCGTAATTGTCCTCATGTGTCACAAGAGGAAGAAAATGTGGAAGCATCGAAAAAGGTGTGCGACTCAAATTGCTGACAAATTGCTCATTTATGATGTACTATTAACTTTGTCTCTCTGTAACTCAGAATATATATATATATATATATATATATATTCTGTTATGAGTGGAACCCGTCCTGTTAAACAGCTGTAAGGTCTTGCAGCTCACTTTCAAGGTGTTGGTTCTTCTTATAGACTAGACCATCTTTATATAGAGCAACAATTATTTTTTGCTGATGCTCAGGGAGTTCTTTGCCATGAGGTGTCATGTTGAACTTCCAGTGACCAGTATGAGAGAGTGTGAGAGCGATAACACCAAATTTAACACACCTGCTCCCCATTCACACCCGAGACCTTGTAACATCAACATGAGGGGGAGGGAAAATGGCTAATTGGGCACAATTTGGACATTTTCACTTAGAGGTGTACTCACTTTTGTTGCCAGTGGTTTAGACATTAATGGCTGTTTGTTGAGTAGTTTTGAGTGGGCAGCAAATTTACACTGTTATACAAGCTGTACACTGACTTTACATTGTATCAAACTATCATATCTTCAGTGTCGTCCCATGAAAAGATATAATAAAATAATTATTAAAATGTGAGGGGTGTACTCACTTTTGTGAGATACTATGTATAAAAATAACCAGAACCAGAGACATAGATACAGACCAACCCAACCAGAAACTCTTCACAGGAACTTCTCTCTATGAGGCAATGGCACCACTATGCCACCCTTATTCATAATAATAATATTAATAATAAAAAGAAGAATATTGTCAAAAGTAAAAGTAAAAACGAATAATAAACATTATTAAAATAAACGTAAATTATTATTATTATTTGTATTTTATTTTATTATTATTTTTTCATAATAATACAAATAATAAGATACATAAAATTGCAGTTCAAATAAAATCATTGTGCAGTGATTTTTCCTTTCTGAACCTGGGATGTGTTCTTTATCCTTAGCAGGGTCATGGAGACCCCCACTCTCAGTGCACTTCCGTCTGAACTTCTGCTGGACAAGCTACACCCTAATCCCATGTACCAGCGCCTTCCACTGCTGCTCAACTCCAAGCTGCTGACACTGGAGTATCCACGCAACAACATAGAATACGTTCGGGACATCGGAGAGGGGGCCTTCGGCAGGGTGTTTCAGGCAAGGTGAGACAGCGAGCCACGTCATGCTGAGAACGCACTGCTGCCCCTAATGCAAAATGACCAGTCATGCCCTCTGGGCCAAGCTGAGCAGATATTACATCCTGTTTCTGCATCATGAGTATGAAGGAGTTTATGTTTTAACACTAAGAAATCTAGTTTTGCTGAATATTGAATATATATCATAGACATTTACAGTATATATTTCCATAGTGGCATCATTAGTTGTCATTTATTACATATTTAGTGCACATTTTGTATCAGCATTAATTTTTGCACTTTTAACTTAATTCTGACAATGACTTTGGGCTTTGATTAAAAAAAAACCTCAATAAAATAAGATATACTGTACGCACATAATCCCTTCACACAGAACTCCATTTATAACTAGACGTTTAGTGGATTATGAGATACTGACAGTGGTTGTCTCCCTTAAGGACAAAATGTCATGAAATTTATCAAACGTCTGAAGAATATTTCATGCATGTATCAAATCTTGTAAAGACTGAACCTTTATGTCACAGAATTTCAACCAGTGAAGTGCTAGACTTTGGAATTGAAGTTATTTATCAGGTGGTGCTACTTATTGGGACAGACCCATAATACAGGCCATATTCCTTTTGTTTCTCGTTTTCCCTGTCTGCTTATGTAGCCATGTGGTTTTGTTTTGTGTACGTCTATGTGCACATGCTTTTTAGCCCCACCTTGTGTCCCACAACTGTGATTAATGCATGTCCACACCCTTCCTCAGGTGTTTAGTATTTTGTCTAGTATTTAAGCTCTTGTGTTTGGTTTTACGTTGTCTGGTCTTTGTCTTACATTATGTTCACGTCGTAACTTATTAGAATTATGTATTATGTATATCTGTCATTATGCTTGTTTTGAGTATAAAAAACATGCACATTCTCCGAAATGTGACACTACTCTACAAATGAGCTGCAATGATGTGGAATCATGCTCCTCCATCCTTTCATACAAATTTAGTAATTTTTGCCCTAAAAATAGGGAAACCCTTTCACAAAGGGAATGACAATCACATCAAATAACACATGGATTGATGAACTTTATGTATGGGATATTATCATCCAAAAATCATGGGGAAGAAATACTTTATTCACAGAATGAAATGTAAGAAGGTTGGGGGAGCTGATAAATCACAGTGCACAAAATTGAGCAAACGAGCAGCAAAGCCAACAGCTCAAATATGCACTTTCCATTCTGCTCCAAAAACAGCACAGTGAAGAGTTCAGTCCTATTTTTGATGCCAAACTTTGTTTTTACTCATCTTTATCAGTAATCTGGAGCTTGAACATCTAAGCTCGCATGATAAATACGCTTTCACTGCAGCCCTGAATTGTCCTACATGGACTCGACACATACGCACTCACGCCGTACGTTCACATAATCCTCAGCCGTGTAATCTGACTGCAGTAGGCAGGCGTCCAGGCCGTGCATTGAGACTCCTGGGAACAGCCGCAGTAGTATGGGGTGTCTGACTCTCAAGGCCTGTCTGAAATAGGAGGCTGCATCGAGCATCAGATGGGTTTCAATGTAAAACTTCCCAGGCAGACGCTACCATGTCAGCAGGCACAGCTCAGGACACTATTTATAGAGGCCTCACCATTGTTTACCATTCTCCAGGAACATTCGTGAGCCTCCAGCACAGGAAGTGCACTCTTAATACCGCGCTATGTCCGCTGCTGAATGTCTGCCATTGGATGTGTAGGACCTGAGATTTTGCCCTGATCTGAAAACAGTGTTTTGGTTTCCACTATGATTGTTGTGATGGTATTGGGCCTAGTAGAAGATACTGAACTGGATATCAGAGGAGATAAAAGAACAAGCCCAATATTACAAATCAGAACTGCTTATAGTGCAAAGTAGTGTAATAAAAATACATAATAACATGTTCCCATCAAAACAATGGTGGTCTGATTTAATATAAAGCTTGTCTTTGTCTGGGAGGAGCCTGGAACTGGTTGGAGAGTTTCTGTTTGTTTGTTTGTTTGTTTGTTTGTTTGTTTGTTTGTTTTGGCCGTCTATTATTATTGTATTGTATTACATGCATTACTACATTACTTCATAACCTCAGTACTTCATTATGACAAAGTCATCATGGGCAGTGGTGGTCTACTGTTTAGAATGTTGCCCTTATTAAAGAGGGGTCATGGCTTCAATTCCAAGCCCAGGCACCACTGAGGTACAACTGAGCAAGGTTCTGTTATGCTATACAGCTCCCTGGGCTCTGTTGATAGCTGCTCCATGTGTGGATGGCTTAAATGCAAAGAGTACATTTCATTGTAGTGCACTTATAGTGACAAATAGTCTCTTCACTAATGCTGCAAAACAGAAAATACATTATCCCTATTTTACATGCTCACCTGTATTGGTCCAACATGGACTTAACTTTACCAGATATGCGTGCCACTGTATAGAAATGTGTAAAATTTTGATAAACATGACATTTTTTGTTCTATCAGTTTGATTTTTTACACACATACAGAAAACAGCTGTGGGATGAGCATATTAAAATTTGGAAGTCTTCTGCAGTGTAATTTGAGAACTATCAAAAGTAAAAACCCTTCGAGCGAAAAAAATTTTTTGGTTTAGTTATTTAATTCAACCCAGAATAAAATATGAAAATGCTCTGATTTTCAAAAGTACACTTGATTTTCTTAATGGTACAAATTTATTGACCAATTTACCATTTGAATGATGTTTCTATGACTTTCTGAACTGAGGTTATTAAACTTTAAATTGAACTGTAATAATTAGGCAGAAATTTACCAAATCCACCCCACAGGGAATAGAATTGAATATATCTGCCAAAGAAAATAATTTACTTTCATGTCAAGTGTTAAGAGTAAGAGTAAATGACATCATTCAAGCCCTCAAATATATAAGAATGATAAGCTGCTCTTATTTTGCATGAATTATTTGAGGTTTGATCTACTGAATGAGCGAACCCAAAGAAAGCTTAATAACATTAAATAGTCATAGTTCATATAAAATATGCTCCAATTAAAAATAACCCATTTGAAATATTTAGAAGTGCTGTCAAATTCTTCACATAGTTGCATTTGATAACAACCACACAGTGAAATTAAGTGAGAATAGTGTACTTTTAGTATTCAGCTACTGTTTAGCTTGTAATTACTGATTTTCTTATTGCTGATTAGTTTAGAGATAAAATTTTATTGAGCTATATATTACTTCCTGCTGATAGGGAGGTGCACTACTTTCTTATAGTTGATATGCTGTTTTTTACTTGCATTTGCAGTCTGTTATAAGTAGTAGTTAGAAACTTTGAGTGTTCATATTCATGGGGAGGTCATTTCAAGGGAAAATGTAAAAAATGTATGAGAAATGTAAGGTGCTCATAGGGAGAAAAGCAGAGAAGCCAGTACAGGTCAGCAGTCCATCAAAGCCACTTGCCTAAAACTGTAGATCCTCCTCAGTTGTCAGTACAGCTGTGACTGTGGTGCACTGTGTTCTGACACCTTTCTATAAGAAACAGCATTTTGGTACTATACTAGCTTTTTCTGTGGAATTGAACCAGACAGTCTACCCCAGGGGCGCCAGATCCCCTGTTTATGTCTCATCAAATTCACTTATATTTTACATTTGACGCCATCTGCATTTAATTCCTCACCCTGAACCATCACAATATGCTAGTTCTTAATACAGTGTATTTCCCCTTTAACATCAATTTGACAGTTTGAAATCTTTTGTGGTAACTGTGGATGAGGCTCTTTATCTTCTTGTTGGCAAAAAGTCTTGCATGTCTTGCATGAACTGCACGTTTGAGAATCTCCTCAGAGTGGTGCAATGATATTGGAGACTGAGATGGCCACTCCATACCCTTAGCCTTACCTTGTGTTTTTGATCATTGTCATGTTGGAATGTCCAAGTACATCCTATGCGCAGCTTCCAGGCTGATGAGTGCAAATTTTAACCTACTGCATTCATCTTGCCATCAATTCTGACCAAATTTCCTGTGCCTTTGTAGCTCACATATCTCAAAAACATCAACGATCCACCACCATGTTTTACAGTAGGAATGGTGTACCTTTAATCATAGGCCTTTTTGACTCCTCTCCAAATGAAGTGTTTATGGTTGTGGCCAAAACGTTCAATTTTAGTCTCATCACTACAGATGACTTTGTGCCAGATGGTTTGAGGCTTGTCTCTGTTCTGTTCGGCATATTGTACTGTAAGTAGGATACTTTGTGACATTTACATAGTAATGGCTTTCTTCTGGCAACTCGACCATGCAGCCCATCTTTCTTCAAGTGCATCTTGAAACAGCCACAGCACATTTTTTAGAGTTATTTGTGGGTTTTTCTTTGCATCCAAAACAATTTTCGTGGAAGTTGCGTATTTTAGTTGGTCTACTCAACCGTGGTTTAGTTTCAACAGAACCCTTAACTTTTTCCACTTCTTAATTAGATTTTTGACACTGCTGACTGCTATTTTCAATTCCTTTGATATTTTCTTATATCACTTTCCTGTTTTATAGAGTTCAACTACCTTTTCCTGCAGATTCTTTGACAATTCATTTGCTATCCCCATGACTTAGAATTAAAAAAATGTCAGGCAAGGGTCTGTCAAGAGTCCAGAAACTCACTGACCTTTTATACTCACCCACTAATCACAAGCAAACAGATCACAGGTGAAGATATTTCCTTTAATATCCATTCAAACCTGTTTGTGTCAAGTTGTGTGCATGTTATCAGGCCAAATCACCAGGGTGTGCAAACTTTTGATCAGGGTCATTTCTGTTTTTATGATTTAAAAAGTGTAAATTCATTTATATGACAATAAATGGCTTCAGCAAAACACTAACCATGAGTGTAAGAAAAATTTTTGTGTCATCACAACTGGTCAAGAAATCATAAATTCTGTGAGTTGTGAGCACAACTGTATATAGCATCGGTGTCTGTAAAGAAATGTAGTGTAGGTTGTGTCGCCCTGTGTAGTTGCTTTGAGGAGCAGCCTGCTGAACCATTGGACATAAGTCTGTTTACCATTACAGCCCAGAGTGTATATGCTAGCAGCCCACCAGCGCAGGTCTGCGTGCACTCGAAGATAAACCCTCTGGCCACAGGATCGTAAAGCAAAGTTGTGGCCAAGAAAGCTGGTCTGCGTTGTTTCAACATATGAATTCAGCCACTTTGTGATGAGAAGGTTGAACCAAACAGTTCCTCACATGATTACTCAGTGGAACAGCAAGTTCTGAAAAACGGGAGTTGGGCCACTGTGATTGCTACACTGCTGATATAAGCTAGAAAATATCAGCAAACAACCAAAGAGTGAAAAATAACAACTGTCAGCACCAGCTCTGAGTCAGAACTGCTATCTCCTTAAAGGAGAAATGTGATAAATTTATATCACATTGCTAAAACTAAAAAAAAAGCTATGGATCAAATTGGCACATTTTATAGAGATTAGATCACAAATAGGGACTTAGTCAAGAGCCTTACTGTGACCCATAAACAGAGCATGAAGTGTTCTTATGAAGTGTTCCTTATATGCAGTAGTTACAACTTACCAAAAGTGATACAAGGAAGGACATCTGGGTCATGTGCTCCCAAGGATCATTGATGCATGTGGGGAATGAAGGCTGCTTTGTCTGGTCCAATCCCAAAGAGGAGCTCCTGCTGTACAAAATGTCAATGCTGGGTCTGATCTTTGTGGAGGTTGCATGCCATGTTCTTCGGGTTGTCAATGACACACTCAAAATTATCTTTAGCCAAGGCCTAATAAGTTAGTAATACATTTTTTTAAAAAGGTGCTGTTCCTGAATGGAGGGGTTTTGGCCAATGAAAAACCTTGGAGATAAAAACCTATTCACTAACTAACCATTTGGCCGACCCTATTAACACGTGACTTTGAGGATGTAATTGGTCAACAAATACTACAGATATATGTTTATATTCCTTCTGCAGCTTTTCTTAAGTTATATACTCAGGTAAAATTATTAGCTGCTTTATTGTATTGGATCGTGCTATTGTCCCCTTCTATTGTAGTTACTATTGCACTACAAATACACGTTCATGTGCAAATAGTCACAAATTTCAGGTTCATAAAGTAAAAAAAAAACTCTGAATTTTGTTCCAACTCAGTTCTTTGAAAATTCCACAATCCAGGAGGGAATTTCTACTTTCGGGACCTGATTATAGTATTGTGATTTGTCCTCGTCCAGCGTTGTTATATGTTGTCCTTGTCCCATTTTTTCGTCTATTATTTGCAAATACATTCTTGGATTGCTACAAATGACTTTAAACTATCAACATTTACAATAAAGACTAATCTAATCTAATGTAATCTAATGTTTAAGTTAATGATGTAAGCATGCAGTTAGCACAATGCTAAGTGGTAATATATAAGGTGGAACATTTCCTTTAGCTTCATTAGCTTTGTAGCTATAGCATAACACTATAGTAACACACTTCAGCCACCAAACATGTCTTGTTATGGTAAAAATGCTAATTTTTCATTAGTCAAAATGAGTTATGTCTTCTACAGGGCTCCAGGTCTGTTGCCGCATGAACCCTTCACCATGGTAGCAGTGAAGATGCTGAAGGAGGAAGCCTCAGCCGACATGCAGAATGACTTCCAGAGAGAAGCAGCTCTCATGGCTGAGTTTGACCACCCCAACATTGTCCGGCTTTTGGGTATGTGTCACAGTGGTGTGCTGTGTTAATGCTCACTCAGAAGATAATTATCTGTTCCATACTGTGCAGTTGATTGAATTGAAATGACATTAAAACAAGTTTTAGATTCAAACTTTTAGCTCATATCCTCATAAGCTTTTTTAAGCACACAGCTGCCTTGGTGACATTTCTCAAAATGGCCTCATATTCCTGGTGTGACCTTCTCTGAAGGGTATGACAACAGAATAGAAAAAAAAACTAAAATAGACCTGCAAGTTAATTTCAGTGTTGACCCCCAACCCCTGCAGAGGGTAGCAAGATCGATAGCATGCTGGACTAATGCTACATGCCTCATAGCATTAGCATTAGCTTAAGAGTCACACAGTGTTATTTTTGGTGAGGAGATTAATTTTGTTGCTGAGCCTGTTCTGGCCAGACGTGTTCTAGGACGGCCTTGTGAACTGAATCAGCTATGATGAAAAATGAAAAAATGTATGTAAATGTTTTTTCCCCAAAATATATGTCAATCTTAAGAAAGATAACGAAAAAATTCTCAGTCTCAAAGCTGAATGGAATATTGGTGAAATGTGATGCTTAATGAGGTTTGTAAGTCTAGCCATGGGACTTCTTTTTGCCTTTGCTGGGATTTCATGACCATGAAAGTAATTCTTACAGGTTATCAAACTCCCAAAATAAAGGTCTTAAGAAACTGAACTTCAGTTTTTGTACTCCAAATATAAAAATTACACAATTTATCTAGATAAATAGTCTAAAAATAGCACACACCTTATAAAAAAAAGCACCTCACTAAATGTTCATAGTCTATGATTAAAAAAAAATATGTAAATAACTCAATTTTAATGTAAATATCAGGTAGGACCATATAAGTCCATGGGTTTGGAATGGTGGTGCTGAGTAGTGTCCCAGTAACAGCCAATACTGGGCCCTGCTGCTTATTTACTTTAAAGCCCCTAGTTTTATTAGCCAGTATGGCGCTGTCAAGGTAATATAGTGTGTTGTTTTTACACACTGACACTTTAATGGGTTACCAAAATGGATACAGAGAAAAACCAAGCAGCAGTGAAACAGCCCTCACATACAACAGAAAAAAAAACAGGCATTGCATTAAGAGGTAGAACCTGTGTCACAGGTGTTTGTCATTAAAATGCTGATGAGAATGGAAAACAGGTTTGTACAAGGTGAACTGAGCAAAGTTTCAAACCATAGAGATAATTTCTGGGATCAGTACTAAAAGTGTGCACCACTTATACCAAATTCTTCCTGTTTAAATAATAATAAAAATCTTTATTTATAATGCACTTTTCATACATCGGGATGCAGAGTGCTTTTCAATATACATAGTTAATATAATCAAAAATACAGTGCAGGAATAAGAAATAAAAAAATAAAAGTGCCAAAAGAAAAAGAGCATTTAGAAATATATAAAATAAATTATAAGAAAATTTAACAAGATAAAAAAAGCATTTTGTTTACTGTTACCATTATTGTGAGATCCTGTATTTATAACCATTGTGTATTTTCTCCAGGGGTGTGTGCTGTGGGGAAGCCCATGTGTCTGATGTTTGAGTACATGGCACACGGGGATTTGAACGAGTACCTGCGGAGGCATTCTCCAGCCCAGCAGCGCAGTCTGAGTCAGGGTAGCCTGACAGGCCAAAGCTTTGCCTCTGAATCAGAATCACTGCCCCTCAGCTGCTTGGAGCAACTCTCCGTGTCCAAGCAGGTGGCTGCAGGCATGGCCTACCTGTCAGAGCGCAAATTTGTCCACCGTGACCTGGCCACACGAAACTGCCTGGTGGCTGAGGACCTGGTTGTGAAGATAGCTGATTTTGGCCTGTCGCGAAACATCTACGCCGCCGACTACTACAAGGCCAGCGAAAATGATGCCATTCCCATTCGATGGATGCCTCCAGAGTCCATTTTTTACAACCGCTACACCAGCGAGTCAGATGTATGGGCCTATGGAGTCGTTCTGTGGGAGATTTTCTCACACGGCATGCAGCCCTACTATGGCATGGCCCATGAAGAGGTCATCTACTACGTGAGGGATGGCCATGTGCTGGCCTGCCCTGAGAACTGCCCACTGGAGCTCTATAATTTGATGCGCCTATGCTGGAGCCGTCACCCAAGTGACCGTCCCAGTTTTGCCAGCATCCACCGCATACTGGAGAGAATGCATAGCCAGATGCTCCACTCCAGCATGCCCTGAAGCACCATCCTCTAACACACACACATTTGAAGAACAATGAGAAGCAGTGGAGATCCTTGAGGATATCTATAACAATGTTGGAAGAGCTCTGAGGAATCTTCTGACCCATCTGTGGTCAAGAGCCTGGGACACTACTGACAGAAGTGAAACAATCAGCAAATAAAAGCAGGAACAGGGCAAGCTGTCTTAAAGGAATAGTTTGGTAAAGAGTATACCCCAAAATATGTTCAACTCTTAATGAACATTAGGGACTTTAAACAATGATGGCCTTGCAGCTGCCGTCATAGCCTCTTTTTTCTAATAAAATCAGTTTGTCATAGTTGCTAAAAGGTTGAAATGAGTTTATTGCATTTAATACAGTGTGACAACACCATACTTCAAAGAACTGTTTGAAAATATTGGTTTATTTGGACAAATTTTATCAATTTTTCATGTTAGAAGATAAAAAAAACACAATGAAATGCCTTGAATTACAAATCTTAGCAAAACGTTTCCCTAGCATGAGCTAGGTGCGTTAAAGCAGTTTATTTTCTGGTCTAGAGCAAGGGTAGTCTTGTCATTAGGAACTTATCCTTGGGAACAGAGGGGCGCTGGTATGTCCCAGCCCAGGTACCAGTTAGGTACCCTTAAACAAGGTACTGTCCCACCTCCCCGGGGCTGTTGATAGGTGCCTTCTTCTCCATGTGGATGTTAGCATGTCATTATGATTCATTCTATAGTCACATTTACTTCATTGTAGCTGTCTCTATAGCCATCAGTGCTTAAAGTCCTCATGATCTCACACATGATCAGAAACCACATAAGCAAGACCGTGCTTAATGTTTTGATATGGCTTCAAAAAAGTGTGAAAATGGTTTGGCCATGTGATTAGCATGATGCTAACTGTTAGCCTTTAAACTACTTTAGCCTTGTGCAAGGAATGGGCGATCTTCCCAAAACACTCTATCTATCTATCTCAGTCTTTTTAACACAGTGTGAACTAGAATCTGTAATGTACTATTGAGAACATTCACAATCAATTAAGTCAATGGACGTTTCTGTTTCCCGAAACACAGTATTGCATTAAGGACATTATTTTCCAAATTTGACATTAAAAACAAAGTTCTAATCAGCTATCAATTGATAAAACCATCATATATGACAGACTTCTGAAGTTCTCAGTACTGTCAAATGCAGATAAATCTGAACTAAAGGGGCACATAATATAATTTGACCAATCAGCAAAGCCATTTAGTGTGCAAGTGTTCTGCTGGTGTGATATAAAATCATCAGGTCGCCCACTCCTACATCTGACACCAATGCTTTTGGATAAGGAGAAAGCTTCATTCAAACTACTCCTTTAACTGGCAAGTTGTGGTCCACACGGAGCCTGGAGATCCAAAAGTAGTAGCGATTTACCCTGAGAAATGGATAAGTCCTGAGGAATCTCCAGATTTGGGCCTTTCTGTAGTCTGTACTGGGCTGTAAGTGCTGGTCTAGTCAATCATAAGGTTCCAGACTGACGCAGACCATGGACTGGAGACAAAGTGTCCACTGACATTTCTTAAGGGGATGACTGATGCAAGCCCAGCGTCTGAAGAGTACGAGGACTTACTCTTCAGCTTGTCATGATTAAAGACGTGCACATTTTGGCTCAAAAGCAATTGACATTTCCACTGAAGCCTGACTGACCAGTGAACCTTTCTACATTTTTATAATTTTTCCTTTTTTTGAAATTATTTTTGAAATTATGTGTTAATGTTGAGCTGTAAATGTATTTCTTGACTTGAAAGGTCAAAATGGAGCACACTGAAAATTTGATGCCGCATCTCACAGTTGACATATTGTTTGAATAGAGTAGCATATTCCAAATTGGCACAGCATCACTTTACTAATGTTTGTGTTTGATCACTTTTCAGACTAATAGACCATGTATGTACAACTGTTATTATTGTTGTTGTTGTTTTTTACTTCAGATATATTTTGTCCTCTAATATACAAGATTACAAACACAACATATTGAGAAAAGGATTGAGAAAAACCCTTTTTTTTAACTTTATTGTTTATTTCTTTGGGTTAACTTCAATGAATAATTTCAGTTTCTTCCCATGATTCTATATAAAGAGTGTAAAGAGTAAAATTGGTTCAGTCATCTTTACTAGTTCTCTAGTGGACATTTCATCAATAACTATTTCTGTTTGGTTGTTAAAGTTAAAGTATTATGCGTGGCAGCAGAGCCAGCAACCTAAAAGTCATTTTAAAGGGGTATTTCAAAAGAAAATTCCCCCATTTCTTTTTAACATTTCATGCATGACAAAGTCATTCAGAAAGAATTGGGGTCAAATGCTTAATTGCAGAGAAACATAAATGTCTTAACATTGGTGGAAGAGCCAATGTTATAGTTAATGTTGATGAAAAAGTGTAAAAATGTTCGTTTAGGATTTTTTAAACACCCACAATTTTATTTAAAAATTTATTTTACTTAGAAATTATTTAAATATGTCAAGGTCAAAACCATCTCAAAACTGTAGGCACAATGTATCAGAAACCAGGCAGAGTATTCATAACCATTCAACTTTTTGAGGACTTCTGGTTCCTATCACATCAGTGTGAAACATTGACTCTTGAATGGAGCATTTTGCACCAAACCAGTGTTATTTATGCTCCAGTTTAAAGCCACAATTACAGATTTCATGATGAACATGGCAGTTGTTCAGCAGTATGTATGATTTCTTACTTCTAGATAGCTGTGTAAATAGCCAGATTAAAGAGAAAAAAGGTGGTATCTTAAAAAGTGGTGACTGGTTCCAATCAATAGCATTAATACCAATATTATAAGGAAAATCAATGGAATTTGAACAAATATACTATTACAAATTTAATTATCTTAAGCAATTCAAAATGCTTAAAACTTTACATTTACATACATATCAATGTAAAATAATGTCATTCACATGACCTCCATTTCTCATTTCATTTAAGCAAAGGCCTTACTGATCTTTTCCCAAGCATTTAATGTGAGCTGCTCAACATGACAGGTAGGGGGCAGCACTTAAACAGAGGATTCGGTTTGGCTCCATTAAGCACAGTTACGTTGCTTCTGTTTTTCCACTATAGACACTAAAGAGGAATGTACAGGGACAGTGTTGGCTCCCTTACCCAAGCTGCAAAATGCGCATGTTTTAAAAAAATATTTACCCAGAGTGTGAAAGAGACTCGGCTATTTTTCAACCTGTAGCTTTAGTGTCTTCTGACGATGTTAAAAAAGGCAATTGTCTGCGCCACCACTTGAAGAAACCCTGCAGTGCAATGCAATGGTGGACCGCAGGCGTCTCCACCGCAGGCCAGAAAAAACACAATCAGCACACTCGAGGCGAGCGGGAGGTAAAACCGGGACTCAGCCGAAACCTTCAACTCTCCCTGACCCAAAACAAACAAAAAAAATAAGGGTCTAAAGACTGGGGGGAGCGAGAGAGGAGCCATCTTTCCCCCACTGACACTCTGCCATGACAGAGTAGGGAGGACGCATCAACTAGAAGCTTCCTATAGTAAATCGTCCTGTCATAATACTGCCTGCCCCGGTGTAGATATGAGGCACTATTTTGGCTTCAGGTCGCTGAACTGTTGAAAAGTGCACGGCCGACTCCTGCTGCTTTTCTAAACTGTTTGTGGCCGTCGAGAATCTAAAGTCCAAGAGCATCTGCCTCCTTCATACTTATGAACCATGTAGGACTTAGTCATGCATAAACATGCTGACTAAACCTGCCCCGAGTAAACACCGAGCGAGCTGTCTTAGTAATCATGTGTGATTAAGACTGTAATTCAACCTTAATCTCTATCTGACAAGATATCACAATATAAACATCGTTTTCCTAGACCGCATGACGTTCAGCCTCCTCGTGGTCTGTGGTTTTGGGCTCCTTTGCATTTGGAGAAATATCCATTGGATTTCCATTCACACTTTAAATGTTATCTCTTCCATAACTGACACAAAAGCTCCCTGATCATCCTTTCTGAATTACTGGAAACTCTGACTCACCTTAATCTGTGGTTAAGAAAGGGCTTTTATTATGAAAAAGTGCCCTCCACTCTCGTGCTACTAAATTAATGCATCTAGATTTTGTTTTTACCTATTTTTTATAAAAGAGTTATTTTAGGAAAGAAAAGATCTCGATAAATAGAGCGAGA
>JBBIGC010000036.1:2689489-2700125 GCA_037576955.1 Lepidarchus adonis
AACAAAGGCTTCTGTACCAAATATTAACACTGATTTTCTCAGGTGTTCAAATACTTATGTGCAGCAGTGCAATACAATACATTCTTTAAAAATCACACAATGTGACTTGTAAAAATCTATCAATGTAACAGGCTGTCAAAAAATGGTTTCAAAGAAACATCACTTTTCCGTTATGAGAGTTTGACAATCAACCAAGTTTAGGACCCGGACCAATAGGGGACGAGCTAACTGGGTTTCACTGTATATACAGTTAAGGTCAGAATTATTCATACCCCTGGCAAATTGTGACTTAAAGTTACTTTTATTCAACCAGCAACTTTCTACTTCATTGGAAATGACACAGGCGTCTCTCAGAAGATAAGACGACAATGTACAATGAGGAATCATTGTGGAAAAAATATTTGGATGGTGTTCTTAGGGTTGAAGGCTTCCTCTTTTTTTATGCCAAATGAAGGATACATCATTGCGGCCAAACAATTTCATTTTTGCTTCCTCTGATCATAACACAGACAAGCAGAAGTCTTCTTCATTGTCCAGATGAGCGTCCGCAAAGGCCAAGCAGGCTTTTATGTGCCTTATCTGGAGAAGAGGCATCCACCCTGGTCCGCGTCCTCTGAGATTTTCCGGTACAGAACATCTTGTTTGTAATAATTCTTTGCATTGTAGCCACTGGAACTTGGGAACATTTAGATCTGGTGTTATAGCCCTTCCCTGACGTGTGAGCAGCCACAATATGCAGCCACAGGTCCTTAGAGAGCTCCTTTGGTCATGACTGTCCACAAACCAATTTTTCACCTGTTGAGTTGATTAAAACTGCTGTTCCCAATGAATCAGGGAAATTAAGATGCTTTAGAACAGACTGTGACTGTTTGCAAAAGCTATTAATAATTCTGGACACTTTTTGTTCAAATTTCAATTAAAGCTGAGAATTATTTTTTTCCACAATGATGCCTCTTGTACGTCGTCTTATTTTCTTCTGTGTCATTTCCAGTGAAGTGGAAATAATAAATAAAAGTAACTTTAAGTCACAAGAGAATAGAGAATGCAGTTAGAAGAGAACACAGTTTGCATTCAAAAATATATATTAAAGAATATTGCAAATGTACTTATAGGCCATATTGCACAGCCGTTATTGTGCATTTGTATTTTTATGATTAATTCTGTATAATTAAAGTACTTATTCCACACAGTATGATAAGCCAGAAGATTCCTGGCCTTTGAATAGAGCACAGCCTTCTACTAACGCACGCCTGGAAACAACAGGAAACATGGATATCCCCCATAAGTTGTCAAAAAATTCCATGTTCAATATCAGACATTGCACAAGAGCAACGCAAACGCAGTGGAATGCTGACTCCAGCTGCTCTGATTTAAGGACTTGGCTTTCTGCACTGGACAGACTGAGCTGCAATTGTCCTCGCCATCTCACACACTCTACTTTTCACACGCCACACATTTTAATGCTCGTTTCCCAAACGTGTGGCATGTTTCCTACAGAAAAGGACACAGACAAAATGTGAGATTTTTTTCTTCCTGGTCTTTTCTTCTGCGTGTACGTGTGAATCCCTCTTGGAAAAGCAGCAGTGTTACTGATAGCATGATATCCCTCTCACTCAGCAGTCAGCATCTGCTCTGGACACAGGAACTTCCTGTCAGTCTGGAGGAAAAAC
Organism: Lepidarchus adonis; assembly: GCA_037576955.1. Classification (NCBI taxonomy): domain Eukaryota; kingdom Metazoa; phylum Chordata; class Actinopteri; order Characiformes; family Lepidarchidae; genus Lepidarchus; species Lepidarchus adonis. Next base: position 2,691,160 of record JBBIGC010000036.1, read on the forward strand.
TGGAAAACTCTGTTTTCATTGTCATGCTGACTCTCGTGAGGGATGAACTGGATGTACGGCCTAAATATGTCATCTACGCGCTGTGAAACGAAGCGTGTGTAAAAGACTTTCTGTGGGCCTGGATAAACACACAGATGAACATATTTACAATAATAAACTACAATATATTAGCATATCAGATTAAGTTCATTTTTTTTCTAGTTATGAAAAGTCATACTGTATCCTAAACCACATCCACCTTAAGGAGAAGCTGGATAGGAGGAGTGGATTGAGAGTTTTGGGCATGATTTATAGAATTAATAACGGCTAGTGTTTTACAGCAATTTTCTATATAAAAAAGCATAATTTGGTCACCAAACGACTTCTCTTTTCCCAGTATAGTTTCCATATCGGCGCTTTCGTCACAACATGGACTATATGCTCATTAACAGTATCTACACATTCATGGAAACATTTTATACAAAACAAAGTAATTGTCTGATTCAATACAAGTTTATTTTAAGAAGATTCACTGATTGAACTATAGTGTTAAATGAATGTTATTATACAGAATTTAATGGGCTTGAGCAAGGGGACAAAATATGATGTATTTTGGCAGATATTCACATTTCAATCAGTAAACACAAACAATATTAGCTTTTAGTCAGAAGAGTGAATGGATTGTGGTCCGTTCTAGTTCATACATGCTGTGTTTCTAGATGCGCTCCTCCAAGGTGTTTCTAAAATTGGCTGAAGCAATCTACACAGCAGTACCGTGCAGGACCACACTTGACCAATAAGATGCTAAAACTTTAGGTTATCTAAACCAGGGGTTCCCAATCTTGGACCAAGACACCCAAATTTTAGTGCTCGTCCCGTTTCCAACATTGCTGGTCAATGAATTAGCTAATGAACTTGTCTGTGCAAGGTCGATGTGGGTGTGTTAGAGCAAGAATACACTATGTACAGGACAGGGGGCCTCATAATTTATTATTATTATTATTATTTCTTTAAAAATCTTTAAAAATGTATTACTCTTACTCCAGGACCAGCATTGGAAACCCCTTATCTAATATGTCCAGTGTCCACTGTTGTATTTAAAACCGCTCACAGAAAAATAGCATTTCCATCCACTATAAAACAGGGACGTACTGTATAACCTCAATTCATAAAAAGTTGAGAACTTAAAGCAATGATTTGTAAATCTCATAAACCCATATTTTATTCACAATGACATAAACAACATAGAAAACTGAGTAAATTTACCACTTTAATTTTGAAACGTTGGAACAGGACCATGTTTGCCACTGTGTAGCATCCCCTGTGCATGAACATTTGGGAACCGAGGAAACAAGTTGCTGGACTTTGTTATATAGGATTCTAGCTGTTCAACAAGCCTGGGTCTTTTTTTGTCATTTTTTGCTTCATGATGAACAGAATGTTCTTAATTGGTTCTGGGCTGCAGACAGGCTATGTGTTTATAGACAATAGACAATTTTAAAGAGTTCCTCAGCCCACAAGCAATTTCAATGACAGAATCGAAGATCACAGGCATCATATATTGATTTTTGGCTTTTTCCTTTGCACACAGATAATTCTCTAGGTTTTTCTGATGATACTATGTACTGAAGAAGATGAGATATTCAAAGACTTATCGATTTAACTTTAAGGGACATTATTCTAAAATTCCAGTTTGTAGATATAGTTTTTGCAGATGGGTGAATCTGTGTAAATCTTTAGTGTAATTTTTACACCAATTATGTCACTGGCGCATCGCCAGTTAGCTTAATTAGATGCAAACATTTTCTACTTTAGTGCCACCTACCTTTCCAGCTCTTTTATGCCTCATCACAATTTTTTTGTGTTTTTGCCATAAGATTCAAAATGAATATTTTCCATCTAATAGTAATGTCTATTATAAATGGAATATGAGTTTATGTGATTTGCAATTCATTGCATTCTGTATTTATATACATTTTACACAGCATCCCAATGTTTTTGGAATTGGGGATGTATTTACAATTTCTGATCATTTTAAAGAGAAATAGAAATAAAATGTCTGGCCCAAAAGTAAATTAATTTAAGAAAAGTGTTAAGCTAAATACAACAGAGAAAAAGGTCCCACTTTTATCCTTAAAAATAAACATTCCCTTTTTAACTAACGTTGAATATATACATATATTATATACATACGTACATACATACATAGAAAGAACAGAGCATCCTCCACTAATAATTTAATCCTTCTCATGTCCAATTACAAAATGTATTCAATTAGTTTTTTCCCACGTGATTACATTTCATATTGTTCACAAGAAGAAAAAGATTTTTCGTTCACCCCTGAATGCTGAAAATATACAATAAGACACACGCAACCTTCTCTGTAGCCTTCTTATCCATAATCTGTGTATATTTTGTTATGTCGTTAATAAAATCAATAAAATGTGGACATTCTTCAAAAGAATCATGTTAAATTTAAAAAATCATTTAAAAAAATCACGATGGTCTTCCACACAGTAAAAAAAATAATCTTCTAACTTTAAAAATGTTCTGGATTTCTGGGTGGCCGTAATAGTTGGAATTAACAGAACATTTAACACCACATGAATAAAACAAAAATCTATAAGTTTTTTGTATAAGCTCATTGCTTAAAGTTCAAACATTTTAAGACAGTATCACCATGTTTTAAAAGTTAAACCATTTTTTACAGTGAGCATGACACTCTAGGCTTTGTAATCTGGTTAAAGTTATTGGATTCCCTGAAAAAAAGAGGCCCATATATTTGTGTAAGTTGTCCATGTTCACGCAGGCACACAACTAAAAAAATACTGTCAAAAATACTCAGATATGAGGAGAAAGATTCTCCACATAAAAAAGTCTCATTTTATTACTTAGAACAGAAGCTCCCAAACTTTTAACACAGCCTACAGACTTTTTCGTGGACTGGTAGCAGAGTAGGGAGGGGTCTCAATTAGATCCACCAGCTAATTGTCATGTCAGACTAAACCATGACAGACTTTCGGGTGCACTGCACCAGTATCTGCATGCGCTTATTCCAAACTGCCATATCAATAAGCGTGTTTCTATGCATCACTTTGCCCTGTTTGTGCAAAAAGATTTTTTTAATGGGAACTTTGGGAAGAATGAAACCCTAAATAAAAATATTATAATAATAACACGAATGCTAAAAATGATAATAATAAAGTCATGGATTATCACTGGGTTTACACATCCCTCCCTGTTCAGTGCCGCATTGTTGAAGGACAGGTGGCACAGCCTGGTACCGCTCCACGGCCCAGTGGTTGGAAACCTCTGACATTTTTACCAAAGTCACAGCAGAGATAAAACAGGGTGACGACTGGATGTTAACGTGGTCTGTTGGGTTCAAAGACCAAGGAACAATCCACAAAGCAACTTACGCTTTAAGAAATTCAAGTTATCAATGCACAGACCTCCTAGAATGTCTGTTGATCCACATGCTGAAATGTTTAATACCCCATCCTAGACTCTACTTCTACTCTATGTGTAACAGCACAGGAAGACACCGCAGTGCAAAGTAAGGGATGGCACAATTCCAATACAATATACACTCCATATACTTCATCTGGTAGCAAACTGACGCTGCTCATCAGTGGTCCCATGAGTGCACTGCTTATCTCTGTAGTGCAAAAGCATAAGCATACAAGTAAATTAAGGCAAATTTCCATGACAAATTCATTCAATGATTTTGAGTTGTTGCGGACTCAACAACAATCCGGTTCGGAAACTCTCTCTCCTGCTCCTGGCATTGCGAAAGGAATGAGGGAAATTTATTTTATACTGGCTGGACCCTCACGATGTGGATTAGTCCTTAAATACTTAATATGGCATCAACAAAGAACATGTGTACAAATGAAACGAACAAATAAATCCCTCCATAAGCCCAAAACAACAAAGTCATCGCTGATGCAAAAGCTTCCACTGGGTATGGGGCTTCTCTTCAGTCATGGGTTCAGTCCTGATAGTGCCAGCTTTGCTCTTACATTCCAACTCAGACCACTGAGTGGTCATTATTGTGGGGCGAGCTAAGGACTGTGTGGTTAAAGGAAGAAGCCGAGCGGTCCGAACCTTCTGTTGTACCGTTTATATTCTCCTGCCGCTGACAGCACAGGATTTGCTTGAACGTCACGCTCATCTCCTTGTCCCGGTACGAGTATATGATGGGGTTCATGGCTGAGTTAAACTCAGCTAAGAGAAGGAAGAACTTCTCATAGGCCAAAACGTCGCAATCATTGCAGAAAACATCCAGTAAGAGAAGGACTAAACCTGGGGTCCAGCACACGATGAAAGCACCTGCGAAATGACAGAAAGAAAGCAAATAATGAAATTTTTTCAAGACATAAATGCAATTTTGAAGAATTTTTAATCGTGGATTCTGTCCATTGCAACTTGCAGACCTTAGAATATCGAAATATTGCACATTTTATTGTGTTCCAAGAAAATGTCTTTAATTTAAAAACACACTTAAATACAAGAGACAATTATACACTGTTTCCATTCAAGATTTGATTTTGCCTTAAAAGGAAATTGGGTGTGAGTGGTAAATAGGACTGGGTATTGCCAAAAACGTAATGATACAATATGTTTCATGATACAGGAGCAATGTTATGATACTTATTACAATACATTTTGAATAATTCCTAAAAACAACAAGTATTCTAAATAGCTGGAGTTTCCTTTAATGTTCATCAAACTAGGCCCACAAAAAGAAATCTCATAAGAAATGTATATACATATATATATTTCAAGTTTAAATTCAAGTTCAAAATTACACTATTTTGTGGCTTAAGCACAGAAAGTTTGCTGAAATTCCTACACCAAACAGATGTGAAATACTTCTGTAGTCCAAAGTCAGTAGTGAGTTTCCACAGTGCCAAGGCAATCCTTTTTAGGAGGGGTACACAAACGGTACTTTGTGTGAACTTTCCAGTTCTGGTTGCAACTGAGATAAATAACAGTACCATGTGACAAACTAAAGTTCTGTACTAAAGTTTGACACAGTTCTTCCCTTCCAGTCAGAACCCCTGATGTTCAGTCAAGCAGGAAAAAAACAACATCTATAACACAAGTAGGCAAAAATGTAAACGCCTTTTTCATTGTATTGAATATTATCCATGTGTCCTTCAGTTAATTACCTATAGCGTCTAAAAATATGTTTGTACAACCAGCAAAGCAAGCGGCATGCCCTTCATTGTTCAGATTACGTTATTGTGTTTCTTTTTCAAAACTGTTGTTTGCCAAAAAGGTTTTTAAACTGCATCTGTATTGATCTGTATTTTGTCTACAAGTAGGTCATGATTTATTGCTGGATTTTTTAGCACAGTAGTAAATACCTGAAAATACCTGAATAAATAGTTCTAACTGTTAATATCTAAATGAGATACCAGAAGGCAAGACATGATACTGATTTGATTGTAGTTTTCAGAAAATTGGGTTAATATTAACTGGAAATGCTGGATCAAATATCTGAGGTTATAAATTAAAAGGTCCACACATGACAAATGGAGCAACAGTGTGGTTCACCTCTGTCCAGCGCTTGGTCAAAGGAAATTAAAGTCAGGGTGGTGATACTGGTACATGTCAAAGACGAATCTGCAGAAATGAAACGGTCAATACGGCGCTGCAGTCCGTTTGCAGATATGCAGAACATGAGGTGACATATGAGGGGCTGCGTGGCTACATTCAGAAGTACGCAGTTTTTAATTTCCAAAGTTGGCTTCACTTTACTGGGGGAATTGCTATGTGAGAGCTGCTTTAAAAGTGGGGTGCCACCGAGTTTGGTGAGAGTGGGTGTTACGCTGGTCATTGTAAACTCAGGGTCTGTATGACTTGTGGTGGAATAATTCTGACCATATGGAGATTTGGGGGTTGAACTGGTCCTCGTTCTCGCCAGTGAGAGATCTTATAGTGTGTACATCCAGGTCGCAGATCAGTCGTATGATTGTGTGCGAGACTCACGATCACAAGAAGTTGCCTGGTGTGAACACTGTAGAGATCTCAGCAGTGTTGGTGACCTCATTATCATGGCTAAAATAATGCAGTGAGAACTTGGCTGTAGCTGTTTATGTCTTCCTGTGGTGTAGTAGATTTAAGTAGATTATAATTTTAAGTTGTCTGAGCAGAACAACCTGCAGTGCTTTCAATGAAGAGCTTCAATGAAAATGAAATTGTTGTGAAGCTATTATTGGATCATTGTCATTATTGGCCGATATATAAGATTTCATGATCAGTACTGGAAAACAAAAAAAAGTATTGTATTGGCTCAACCTAATGAATAAAGCGTATACTGGACGCAGAAATGTACACTTTGATATCTGAACTGTACGAGAAGCAAGGGATTACAGACGGTCATTCACCACCATTCTTTCTGACACAGTAATATACTGAATTATTACGGGATTTTTGCTTGGGGGATTATGATATTCCCCTTTGAAGCAATAAAAAGGTTTTGAGGGCGAGCCATGTGACCTTTAAGTAAATACTGTACAAGTATGAGTACAATCACTACAATCACTGCAATTTACTGCTTTTTTACTATAATTTATGCTATTTATCTTATCTTATTTTACTGCTTTTCATTTAAAAATCACAGTTTACATTTGTAGTTTTTTGCTACCATTGTACTTTTTATGACTTTTGTCATTTTTACCTTGTATCTTTTATACTTTTATATTTATTGCCTTTGTATTTTTATTAGTACAAGATGTATGTTTATTTTTTGTCGCTACATAAGCAATTTCCTTAGGGACAATAAAGTTTTTCTGATTCTGATTCTGGAGCCAGGTGTGTTAGGGAAATATTCCCAGCAATACCTCAGTGTGGGACATGGCCGTTCACATTTTTCGCAACCTCAGAAAAGTTTGATAAACTGATGATACAGGTTTTTTTTGACTGCCGTTTCTCACTGTGTGTCAAATAAGTATAAATATTTTGGCTACAGATGGTATTTTGCAAGAGAGAATGATATTTTTGAGGGCCTGCTTTTCTTTCAGGGAACACAGCTGCTCTTGCATGCTTTACATCACTTGAAAGTTATGTGGGGACTCTCAAGAGTTAGATAAACTCCAACGGCCCGTTTCCAGCACGACTCGGCCACATGTTTTGCTCTTTCCTGAACAAGCTTAACGGGGAAGGGAGTGAGCAGATTAGCAGACTGGTGCTTTTGCATCTTACAGATGAAAGTTACATTTCCTCCAAGAAGGTCTCAGAAATCCTGATTGCATGGAATTATATACTGTATATAAAATGTGCAAAACTTTCACTTTCAATTCAGAAGAAAAAGCCAAAACAACTAGAAAGGACATCATCACAGATGAAAAACTGCTTCCCTTTAATGAAAGTTAGTAAAAGAAAAAGCAAAGAAGAATAATCATTTGTAATTTATGATTAAGTGTCCTATTGCAGAAAATTAGCATGGGTCACACAATGAATATTTCTGACAGTGAATATGTGTTTCAGCAGTGGGTGCTCCAAATCTGAGCGTGTATTTGTGGTCAAAGCCCTCGTTTCACAGAAAAGTTAGTGGTGAGACTGAGTTTGTATTATAAAATGAGCTTGTGGTTCTGCAGTTATGGTAGCCCTTTGACTCTTTACCATGAAACAGTAATGACTGATGCACTGCTGTCTATTCCTGGATCTAATGGTTGGAAATTTCACCGTTTATTAAAGTGAATATATTGAGATCTTTTGAGTGTGTTGTAATTATTTTATATTGCTTTAAATCAAGGTGCAGCCACATGTATGCTTTGACGATTGAGGTGGGGTTCGGTTAATTGAGAAAGGGAAAGGGTGGAGCTGTGGTCAGACATCATAAATCAAATGCGCTTTGAAGGGCCAAGTAAAAAGGGGCGTTGTTCTGAATTTAAAACTACAAACAGCAATAAATCACTGTTTTCTAGAAAATCTCAGTTAATTGTCTATGAATGTGTGAATCTTGATTCATCTTAGAAAGTGAAAAGAGGATCAGGGCTAATGACACGATGGTATGTTGTAACGTGCAAGCTAACACTTTGCTGAGAATTGAACAAAGCTGTTCAAAGCTTCATTCAAGCACCCCTCCCCTCCCCAGATGGTCTCTTTTACTTTCAAGCTGAGAAAGTATTTCAACTGACAGCTGCTCAAAGCTTTTCACCCATTCCAAGCTGGATTTCAATTTATTACTTCCGCTAAGGTGCATTAACAGAATTTGGCACAATGGCTCGGCTGTTCATGCTAATACTGGACTAAAAATGGCCGCCAAAACAAGCCATGATATATTACTGTTGTGCTGATGAATGCTGGTTCTTTCATGATTCATATAAGCAAAGGTCTGCATTGCTAAAACAAACAAGGTTACTTACTCCAATACATTTAAAAGGTTTTGTCATGAAGAGCAACATACTGTTTTGCTTGTAACTGTGCTTGTTACCCATTGAATAAATCTGTAAACCACTGACAGACCACGAAGCATGAATCATCCCAAATAAGCAATTTACAAATAAAATTCAATTCAGCAGGTGAGTCAGAGCTATTTTAGTCCCATCAAGACACACTTTCTAGTAATAACAGACATATTACACAACATACCATTTATTAGTAATTATTAGGATGTTAAATGAGCATCAGTGTTTTTCACAGTGTGGCCAATCACAGTGAGCTTTACTGGGTGTTTAAATGAACTAATATATTTATGTAATCCACCAAAACTAAAATGAGTCGTGTTGTCACAGAGGGCCCAGATTCTATATTTGACTTCCACTTCATTACCTTCACATTTGTCTGCATTTATGTACTAAAAATATTATTTATAATCCGATCATAATTATTTCTTACATTCATTTTTTAAAATCTGCTTATTAAACAGGCTGTTTCTGTTACTGCCAGATAGCTAGCTAGAGACAGACAGACAGACAGACAGACAGACAGACAGACAGACAGACAGACAGACAGACAGACAGACAGACAGACAG
>JBBIGC010000036.1:2700225-2717747 GCA_037576955.1 Lepidarchus adonis
AGATAGATAGATAGATAGATAGATAGATAGATAGATAGATAGATAGATAGATAGATAGATAGATAGATAGATTTGATTTTTTTTTCCAGAAACCTGTTCGGCCCTTATTATTGCTTTAAAATGCATGTGTATAATCAATAATACTAAATAATTGCAAATATTTTGTAATATCTTACAACAGATAGTATGATTCAGAACTTGACCAAACCTCTGAAGAATGGCGGATTGGCAGAAAGTGAAAGGGTGGGGGTGCAATGAAGCCTAGCTGAGATACCAGTACCTGTGAAAGTACTTAGCACATGCCTTTCAAGCTTTCACACAGACTGGAGACACAACGCTCTTGTTTGTTCTGGATTAGCCATTGACACACTCTTTCTCAAGCCACCTTCTGTGGCAAAGGCCAGATTTCCCTCTTCCCAGATACAGGCTCCAACTGTGAGATCACCGCAATGACATCTGCCTTCAGTTTCTGCTCCACTGCTAAGCAGTGTGAGCGAAGGCAGAGGTGTGAGGTAACTGCTCACCAGATACTGTAGGTCCTTCTGGTCAAAAGCCAAAACTGTCCAAAGTCATTCTGGCATGGAGAATATGAGGCAGCTCATCATTACGCCGACTATATTTAGAGCGTGAGCAAGTATACAAGAACACAGAGAGAGTATTATTATGCTGTCACGATACAGCTCATTTTAAAAAGGACACTGTTGTTGGGTTATGAATATTACAGAGAACAATGTTGTGATAATGATCAACAGATGACATATTGTGCAGACCTTCTGTCATGCTGTTTTTTGAGAGCCAAAGCAGTTGTGGTCTGAGCTAAGCTTATGCTGAAATGTACATTGTACAGCAGATAGCTGTTTGTAAGCATATCTACCGTTTTTGCACTGTGGGTTCAAACAGTACAGCTCAGTACAGCAGCATTTCTACAATCAATGAATCTACTCTAGGTACATATGATCTGGTAATAATATACGATTTTACATCATATAACATGTTTAAAATTTCATTTACATCCATTAGTGGAAGGCTCTTCTCCTGGTTTGCATGAACACAATCAATAAACGAATAACACATTAACAGTTTTTGGCTGTAAATTAATTTTATTTATCAGTATCAGTTACTGGACACACAGATGGAACACGGTTAGGTTTTTTTTTTATAATACTACAAGTATAAAAGCCAGTTTTATTATTGCTTTTCAGATATTTTTAGAATTTTAAGAGTAATACCAAAAAAACTAAATTAAAATTTTATAAAATTAAACATTTTATACTTAGAATGCAGTGTTTTCAGATCATTTGCTTTGCATCAAAAAAAGAGAAATAACAATTCCTTCATGCTTGCACAGTTCTGTAAATTTCTTTCTTGAATGAAACTAATTTAATTAATAGCGGAGTTCGATCACCAGAGTAGTATGTGATGAATAAAGCATCTTGAAATGTTAAAATCATCGTCAGTTATGACACCAGACTAGTTTAAAAACTGAAATGTTAACTGGTGTCCATACCCACGGAATGTGCTATTTATAAAGTCAGATGCATAGTCTGAGATCCATGTTATTTTCCATCTCAGATTGAACTTCCCTAGAGAAATTAGGAATAACTGTGCTAGAGCCTCCTGAGAATTAGAACCTGCCTGCTCATCTGTGTAGCAGATGTGGGACTTGGATATAACCCCCCAAAAGCTATCAGTTTCTCTGCACAGCTGCAGAGAGTATTACTTCTACCATGTTTATTCTATATAAATGTAACTAAGAAAGCTCACCAATATGATCTAATGACGCAAGCCGAAAACCATGAACTGGACATAAGATCTCATCATGGAGTAGGAATCTCATATAAATAACAACGTGGGCTTTAAAATATGTCCAATCTTGGAATTTTGGCATTCTATCTCACCAAAAATGGCTGCTGGGTTTTCTCATTTCAGTTTTTGAGATTGTAAACTATGTTAGCGCTCCTCTACATTACAGCTGAAGAAGAACTAAAGAAGATGAGGTTATTGTGAGACTAGATGACCAATATTTTTTTTTATATTATTTTATTTTTTTGGTATCACTTTAAGACTACCCTTATAAAAGGTTATAAATGAGATAAGATTAGTTTGTTAATGTTTTATTAAGTCATAAATCCCATAAAAAACACTAATAAGCAGTCGTAACATGTACATAATACATAACATGTACATAATACTGTGCCACAACCCCTAAACACTGCAAACTCTTTGAACTTGAAAAACACTTGGTGTGTCCATAGCATAAACACCACCCCTCAACTCAGCTCCCTTAAATTGATATTATAACTGCTTATTACGACTTCTGCAGCCATTTACAATCTCTAAATTAACCTCTTATGAGTTAATTCTAAACCATCTATACATTCCTCATTGTAAAGTTGGAACTTTTTAATGGGTAAACTTGATTTTTTGTCAAAAATGTATATTAAATGGTTTGTTTTATGATTTGTTAGACCCATGTATACAAGTCTAAACCTGTTCCTTAATTTGGCAGGAATGAAAGCATAGATCATTGCAGTAGTGTATGAACCTACTCAGGTAGTTATTGTAGTTAGTATGAACATGTCAGAACAAAAAAAAAAATTCAGGCTTCAGGATGGCTACAGTTGGGTGATGCAGCATAGCAGGCAGTCAGCAGTGCCCTAAGCTTTAGTGAAAGTTCGCAAAAAGGAGAAGACTGGGCGCTAGGAGGTGTAGTGTATTGGGGGAGTCTTAGCTAATGGGTTAAACTGGAGATAACTAATAGAGGTGTAACAATGAATCAAATTGTATCGCTGTATCAAACAAAATAGTACATCGATCCGACACATTAAAATGTATGTGGGTTCATTTCACAATTAGTTTAACATTTTACTTTGGACAATTGTTTTTGCTTAAAGCTTTTGCTTAGGACTACATAATTGTAATCGACATTTAATAATAAAATGTTTTATATCAGATTATAATCAGTTTGCATGTAAGAATGGATGGAAATGTAGCAGATTATGTGCAAATTTATCATATTTCAGCTGCCGACCCCAGTATCAAATCCAAGAGTTGCACATTTTTATGTAAAAAAATATTGGAAAATATCAAATCATTGGCTAAAATAATCGATGTACAATTTAATCGTGAGGACATTTGTGATTTATACCCCTAATAACTAAATTAACCAGAAAAATAATTTGTGATTTATACACCTAAAAACTAAATTAAGCAGAAAATAGGAAAGAATAAGATGACTTCAATTAAAAGTGATGTTTTTACCTTAGTTTAGTATCTGAAAGCACATAAGCAAGGCGCTTTGAGAGTACGTAACACACTTTGTGATGACTAAACTAAATAAACAAACTTTATATGCCTGAAAATGTACTGATTACATATGGGGTAAAGGTACATTTGTCTACGTTCATAAAAAATGTTTTAGAGTAAGATTTTGACAAAGTATTCACAATTTCAAGTATAATTACTCTGCACGTCCTCTACCCATGCAGCTATGAAACAAACACACGTACACATGTAGCTGCAGTATAACAGTATTAAAGTTCCTTTATCCATAGTTACAGACTACCTAAGAACCACATGTGTTCCTCCCTTGCCCTGGTCCACTGCTCTCCACTTTCTCCTGAGCCTCATGTTGAGCTCCACAAGGCTCTGAAACAACAACAGCACTGTTTCCTACTGGTGCTAGCGGATCTGGGGTCTTTCTCTGTGACTGGGGTCCTTTCTCTAGGCCTGGATTTTGCCGGGGCAGTCGGTGGGGCGTGACGCTGACGCAGTGCAAGGCAAACACTGGAACTGGCGACAAGACCACGACGACAGACCCTCAGCTGTAGAGCACTCAACGGCTGCATTGTTCAAACGCTCCAGAGTTGGCACAACAGTGTAACGGGATAACACACTGTTTTGTGGTGCACGCCATCTAGGTTGCTGCTTATGTTCGGATGAATGGCTCAGTGAAGTGAACAGATAGGGCATTAAGAAAGTAAGGTGGTAAAGTGAGAATACAAAGTTGGAGATACTGTAAGCACAGTCAAAGCCGATGCTCAAATCAGGAAAGAATTTCATGGAAATCTGAGCGCAATGTACTGTGAGAACCATCAGAGATGATAAATGGTCCCCACGGACAGATCCCTACGACAATGTGACATCACTGCAACAAAGACTGAAAAAACATAATATAATATATTAATTCAATAAAGCTGACATTATTTGGCAAGATAATGAAGAGCAGATTTTACTGCAGGTTCCACAACAAAGGAAATGTGGCACATTTTTTGCCCCAATGACCAGTGGGATCATATTTTTAAATCAATATCAAAACAAATACAGAGCTTGCTGAATGTTCCCAGCTATTTTTGATGCATTAAAAACACATGCTAGGAACATATACTAAAGGCCACTTTATTAAAGCAAAGTGGGTCTATAAATACAGTAATTTGGTAAATTTGTCATCTAGTCATCTGTTTAAAGTAAGACTACAGCTCAGTTTTTGTAGTTAAATAATATAATAATATTTAATTTTCTAATATTTCTTTGCTATTAATAAAAAAAAATGTCTTCAACTCCCTTGTGGACACTGACACAAAACGTTATTATACAACCATGGAAAAATAAATGTTTTCTTTTGTTTTAGTTTCAAGTTGAGCCTCATCTTTTTATTTTCCAAATCCATGAGATAGAAATCACAGTTCTGAGCCTAAACTTAGGCTTAAAATGGGCTTTAGTATTGTTATATCTTTCTTATTACTTTATTGAAAAGGAGAGCTGGCTTGAACTGCATTTTTTCGAATTTTGAATACTCACTAAAATATTAGCGTCATCTCATCTGAAAGCATGGCTTCTTTTTCGATAAAGCCTTATCAGACATAAAAGCCGCCAGGCTAATGATACAGTGATTTAAAAACCTCTTGACTTTTTATCACCAAAACAGAATATTTTGAATGATGAAGTGTTTTCAAATGTACTTATCGCTGTGGCATCAGTATTACCAGCTAATAGTGCAGCTTAAAGGCACTGCATTTTGTGACACAATATATTTAAATAGAGGCATTCATGTCTGCAACCAATATTTGTGGCACATACTACGACAATTAAATTCACATTAAATTCCATTAGACATTAAAAAACATTTTAAACCCACCTGTGCAAGTGAAAACCTAAACCATGGTAGAAAAAAGACTGAAACTGAAAATTGAATCAGACAGGTGATTGCTAGAAAGGGAGAAACTCACCTAGAACAATCACCACAGTCTTCAGTAAGCTCATCATGGTGTCCCTGTTCCGCCGCTGGCCCGAGCTGTGACGTGACATCCTCATGGTGCGCTGGCGGACGTACATGAATATGTGGGCGTACAGGACCACCATGACCACAAAAGTAACCAGGTTGAAGATGGCCCAAAAGATGAGGTATGAGTTGCTGTATAGTGGCGCCATGCTGGAGCAGCTTTCAATGGCACAGATGCAGTTCCAGCCCACGCTGGGAATCGCCCCCATGATGATCGACATGGTCCAGATGATCATGATGACCACAACCACACGACGGTTGCTCATGCGGGTGTGGAGCTGCATTCGGAAGACTGTGATGTGGCGCTCGATGGCGATAGCTAGGAGATTAGCGACCGAGGCCGTTAGGCTGGTGTCAATGAGGCCCTGACGTAGCAACCACGTGCTGACGGTCAGCCGTCGCGTATTGGGTCCCGTGTTAAACATCAAATAGAAATAAGCCAGCCCGGCAAAAAAGTCCGCCGCTGCTAGGTTAGCCATCAGATAATAGATGGGGAAGTGGAAACGCCGGTTTATGTAGATGGCTACCATCACCAGCAGGTTGGCGAGCATGATAAAGATACATACTGTAATCCCAAGTCCCATCACGAGTTTGCTGACTGTATTCCACTCCGTAGCCAGGTACTTCCCACTTTTGTTATAAAAGAAGGCAATGGTTTCATTGTAGTAACACTGCTCTTCCATATTGAAGGTCCTGAAAATAAAATAAAACATTAGTTCAGAGCAATTGATTACATTTTTCCATTGGTTTTAACATTACATGAAAAGTGTGAATAGATTTAATGGTTTTTGAGCAATGTATGTCCTATTGGTCATATACTAATGTGCATGCACTTTATTTGAATTATGTTTCCATATTTTATAGACTCCAAATATAAGTATAAATATTTTCCAGTCAACTCACTTTGACATAACACACAAGTAAAGTCAAAATCCCTAGAGTAACCGTTTTGCAAGGACATGGGACCGCAGCTGGATATATTAACAAAGCTCTCATTATTGAGCAATCCCTGAAACAACAAACAGCACTGTTGAACCTTGAGGTGTGAAACGAATTCGGACGGATATTACCCAGGCACAAAAGCTCGACATTTTTGCATCTGGTTGGGTTTATTAGTGGTCCATCCCACGATGCTGAAAGCTAAGGCAATGCAAGCAGGCATCCCAGCTAGCGGCTAGCAAAAACACACAAGAACTAACACTAGGACTTTGTAATGCAGGCTGCAGACTCCTAAGCCAGCTATTAGTCACATCAGTGCCTGGCCTCATTTGAATTGGCTGAATCTCTCCTCTGAAACACCCAGCACAGGAAATGGGCCTCTGGCCTTTGCCTGAGCAGAATGTGTTTCTGAAATTTAAACCTTATCATGTGCACAAATGCTGAACTTCACTACAGTTGACTTATATTGCACGATGGACACACAGCATGAAAACATTTGTCTGTAGCTTGTTTGACGTCGCTAAAATTCAGAATTCAATTAAATTAAAACAGTATTTTAACCTTGGGTGTATAAACTGACTTGAGTCAGGCGATGCCTTTAAAAAATCCTTGAAAATCTATTAGTGACGATCCAAAAAACTAAAGCTACAATAGTGCTGTGATTATTAATATTATATTTTAAAATTTACTGATTATTTGACCTGATAACTTTTCTGCATCAAAAATTCAAAACCACTTTACTGGAAAATAATAATCTGTAAAAGTACTATATGGCAAAAAAATTTTGAAAGTAAAATCAATCACAAAAGACAAAACTACAGAGCATATTTTAATGATCTTTAATCACTAATAAAAAGAACAAATATGATTTATTTCTTGTGTTTTATTATACTTAAAAATTCCTCAAACCTGAGTACCAGTCCTATCTCTCCAATATCAATATTATTCTTTCAGAAAATCTGCTGGTACTAATATGGTTCTGAATTGTATGCAGCTGTTAATATCAATAAATATGTAAAAATAAGAAAAAATAGTTTAAAATTCAACACCAGAACACAGATATCAGAATGCATTGCTGCTTACACGACATGCAAGCGGTTCTCACCCTGCCAGCTTTCTCTTATCAGCTGTTTAGAACTCAAACATCAAGTGAAATGAAGTGACCTTTCCACGCCTTTTGTGCACACTACCAAACCTATCGGCTGCAGCAGCAGTGAGACAGATCCTGGCATTGTATGCATGTGTTTTATCATACAGCCTCAGGCCTGTGATCTCATTGAGCTGAAGGCACTGAACAAAAAGTGGTCTGTGCACAAGCGTCAGTGAACTTCCTTCTGCCACTGAAAAGTGCGCTAGAAGAAGGAGCATGTGTTTCCCCCCATCGATCTGACGAGACCACCCGGCAGACATTTGCACTCTGGAAAACCACAGCTTTTACATTATCGCAGCACCCATCCACAATGGATAAAGAGACTCTCAAAGAAATTCCAGTCAACCCTGCAGAGTCAGCTTGATAACACTGCAGCCTTGGCGTCTTATCAGGAACACAGCAAATTCTGCAATGAAACATTCAAGCCCAAAAAAACGGGTCTAAATTTGGATTTAGGTGCAGGACAGTGTACCAGCTTCTTCACAGCTGCACTTTGTTCCCTGGACTTGGATACTCAGTTTGCTTAGGTCAACAGAACGTCTCTGTAGCTCTCACATTCAGAAATACAGAAGCATTACAGTATACAGTAATAGAGTAATACCACTGTAGCAATACACATCATTAAAATGCGACTCAAAATTGTAAGTAGCTCCAACTCACACATTCAAGAATTGAGCTTCTGTCTGAAAAACCTGAGCATAATGATGTGTTTAATGACTTGAATGTTGGTTTAATATATTAGAAAACAACCAAAAAACATAAAATGTGAAATGCACATTTAAATTTTACCTTCACCTTTTCCCTCCAGTATCTTAAATTCAGCAACAGTAACAGTGGACGATTACTGAAAACCATAATTTGACCTAATATAACATAATAATAATAATAATAATAATAATAATAATAATAATAATAATAATAATAATAATAACAACAACAACAACAACAACAACAACAACAACAACAATAATAATAATAATAATAATAATATATATAAATAAATATTTTCTTATATATTTTCATGGGACAATACTGAAGATACAATGTAAAGTAGTCAGTGTGCAGCTTGTATACCAGTGTACATTTGCTGTCCCCTCAAAACAACTCAACACTCAGCCATTAACGTCTAAACCACTGGCAAAAAAGTGAGTACACCCCTAAATGAAAATGTCCAAATTGTGTCATGTGACTTGTAATTGTTACAAGGTCTCACTTGTGAATGAGGAGCAGGTGTGTTGAATGTGGTGTTATCGCTCTCACACGATCTAATACTCTCTAACACTTTCGTTGTCAGCGGTTTAGACATTAATGGCTGTGTTGAGTTATTTTGAGAGGACAACAAATTTACACTGTTATACAAGCTGCACACTGGCTACTTTACATTGTATCAAAGTGTCATATTTTCAGTGTTGTCCCATGAAAAGATATAATAAAAAATGTACAAAAATGTGAGGAGTGTGCTCACTTTTGTGAGATACCGCATCTGCTTTATAAAAAATATCAGCATCAGAAATATGTTTAGATTTGACCAATATTTCATATCAATGTTTGGGCTGTCAAACACAATTTTTTATCATGATTAATCTCATTATTTTATTTAGCGAATGGTGATGAATTGTACATTTATATATTTTTTTAATCTGTTCCAATTTGACCAATATAGGATTTTTTAGATTGGATACATTATGTTTTATACTAAATGTGAATCGTCTTATCATGAAAATGGGAATTTTACACACATATAAGCGCATGATTACCTAGACATCTAATAACCACTAGTAAACATGATGATCGCTGTGATTTCCAAATCCTTAGCTAGTTTTACCCTCTCACTTACATATAGTTTGTGAATCCTAGAGACACAGTGGAGGGTAGCTCATAAGATCTGAATGATGTGGTGCAGACCCTTGTCCTCTACTATGTACTGTACATTGGCCTGCATGCTGTGGCTCCATTTAGCAGCTGCTCCTGTTGATTTGTTGGATGATTGATCCATTGTTTGCTGACGAACACTGTCCAGTGTCTCTGGTACATTGCCTGAGCTTAAGCGTCAGCTGCTAACTGTGTGCTTGTTTTGAATGGGATCTCTTAGGTTGGATGTAGTATTGTGATATCTAAAATCTGCCTGACAATAACTACTGCCTTAGTTTTGTAAAGTGAGCCCCAAGAGGCCTTTTTCCATCACTCACTTATGTGAACTATGTGAAGGTTATGAGATGCCACAGTCAAGCCTCAGCATGAACTTTGGATTCCAGCATTTCATTCATTCATTTCACTGCACTGCTAACCCTCCAGAAAAAATAAATATATTTCTAATTCAGGCAAATTCAGTCTAAATTTCTACAAATTAATATCATCCACATCAGAATATATATATAAAAATCGCCATATTGGTGCACCTTAAATATCATGTTGCTGAAGCTGCAGTAGTGCTACATTGAAAAACTGAGCTGAACTACATTTAAAATGCAGGGTGGATACACCTTAATAAAATGGGAATGGTTGGTGATATTAACTTCCTGTTTGTGGCACATTAGTATAAGTGAGGGGGAAAACTTTTCAAGATGGGTGGTGACCATGGTGGCCATTTTGAAGTCAGCCATCTTGGATCCAACTTTTGTTTTTTCAATAGGAAGAGGGTCATGTGACACATCAGACGTATTGGGAATTTCACAAGAAAAACAATGGTGTGCCTGGTCTTAACGTAACTTTATTCTTTCATGAGTTATTTACAAGTTTCTCTTTGTTTACTTCCATTGTCGCAGAGGTTAACACGTGAGGAGCGGATAGAAATTGTGTTGATATCTGGTGAAAGCAGTAACCGGGTCATTGCAGAAGATTTCAATACATGACACCCGACGAGACCACCCATCTCCCATGCTACAGTTAGAAAACTGCTTGCTAAGTTTCGTGAAACTGGTTCAGTGTTGGATTTGCCAAAATGTGGACGCATGAAAACTGCCACTAATGAAGAAACATCAGTGTACTTTTTAATGACTGATGAAAATTAGATTTTTTTTTAGATATCAAGATAACAGTCAAATATGGCTGTACCAATGCTGCTTTGCCCCATTTGATCCTGTTTTCGCATCCCATCCTGAAAACGAACACCAAAAAAGGCAACATCAGGCATGTACCATCTACAGCACCATACTCCGTCAGGTTGCAAGTAAGCAAAAGGCTAGGCACCAATCTAGATCAATTTCAGCACTGATCCCCTGCCTGTCTCACAACACAATGAAGGCATTGTTCAGTACCCATCCAGTAAATCAGGAACAGAACAAGATTTTACAATGAATAAATTGTTCACATTTGTACAGTCCTGTTGAGGCGGTGCACGCTAGTGAGTTTTACATCAAATGTGTGTCTAATTTACAACCTTAATTAAGTGTGACATCTGAAAGCAGTTACCAACCTGGAGGGAATTTGGAACGAGTGCAGGAGAACACTGACCAATGGACAAGGAATTCAAAATTACTTGATTTGTCATTATAGCTCATGGAAAACTATTGCTTTGCTATTACTTGCTTATATTGAGCTCTTCACGCATATTCCATGAATCTGAGTTAAGGGTGCAATAGTACATTTCCCCTGAATAGCAGCAATGGTTCAGCAATTCAAATACTGAGTGTATCAAGAATATGCAGTAGCCTTTGGGCAAAGATTGAAATCCATAATGCATAACCAACATTCACAAGAAAAATCCACTCAGAACCATTAGACTTAGCAACACACGATCATAACCTTAGCTCAAGCTGATTGGCATCTGATTGAAAGTTTCCCTTATTGTCACAAAATAGTTTTCAAGTTGAGAATTGTCAAAGTGCTACCTGGTTGCAGCTGCCATGTTTCACTCCTAACAAGCCCCCTCCTGTTTATTTTTTTTGCTCTGAATTTTTTAATTGAACAAACAACTTCCCCCCTAAGTATTTATTTTGTATGGTCACCTTTTCCCTCATTGTACAGCTTTGAGTCAAGATGACCCTCAATTTGAAACAAACTATGATGTCTGTATCATTACACCCATAATTAAAATAATATCCAGTTTCAAACTGATCCATCAATATAAGCGAAATCTTGCTGAATGAGAAATCAGTGAACAACAGAAAGAATGTGCTTTAAATCTGTAGCAAATCTAGACTGAAACAACATTGTAGTCCAAAGTAACATAGATTTACAAAAGTAATGTGGACACATGATACCAACAGTTAACACATATGGCCTAACTAGGCTCAATAAACTGTTAGCTTGTTAGCTCTTCGCAGATTGTCTCCATTCATAATGAAATGTAACAAATATTTTTAGTATTCTGATATTGGCACAAACAGCTGGCTAAATACTCAAGTACCTGTGCACACCCCTTCTTTTTCTTGTAGCATTAATGTCTGAAGAATTGGGACATGCACTTCTTATGCCAAAAGCCATTATAAACTTGTGCTCTTCAAGTAATCCTAGCTGGTTTAAAAGGTTTTTTAAATGGATTGACATTGGTGTCTCCCAAGTTTTCTCTAAAAACCCTGATTGTAGAAAGTGGCTGCAACACACTCAACAACATTTGAGAAAAAGTCATGTTTACCATCTTGTTACATCACCTTTCCTTTTAATGACAATTTTTAGAAATGTCATTTACTAATTTTAGAGGTTTTTTTCAAAATATTGTCTATTCTTGTTTGATATAAGGCTTCAACTGCTCAGCAGTCTGTGGTTGCTGAAAAGACATCGCCTTGAAGGCAACAAATGTCTCTCTAAAATCCTAATTATACACCTCAAAGTCTCACACATGCTGTGAATATTACACCCCCATACCGTCACAGACACGTGCAACTTTCACTTATCACAATCTAGATAGCTGCTGACATGATTCCCCATTTTTTTAAACAAGCATGTGCACTCATTTGACTACAGCACACAGTTCCAGTCTTTGCATCCATCTGAAATGAACTCAGGCCCAAATAACTGAATGGCATTCAGCTGGTGCATGGCTTTCTCCTTGTGTAATACAGTTACAATTGATGCAGAAACTGACTTTGCGACAATTGTTTACTGATGTACAGTTCTCCTAAGCACAAGTTGCTTTATTTATTTATCCCTATAGCATGATGGTTTCTTAGGCAGTGCCACCTGAGTGCTCAGTGATCACATGCCTTTTACACACTAACACGCCCCCAATTTCTCTCAATCTTTCCACAATATAATGTACTGTAGATGCTGAGAGATCTAAATTCTCTGCAACATAGCATTGAGAAATGTTCATTTTTTGAAGTTATGTGTGTATATTCACAAAATATAATAAAGGTGATCAATTAAATAAAGGTTTATGGAATGAACAATGAATTCAAGTGCGTTGTTTTCTCAGTGTGCAGCCTGCAACCACATCTTTTTGATGCTATCACTCTGAACCTCACCCAAGGAAGTGAACTAAATTAATCTACAGTTAAACCTCATTAGCTCGCCCCATTGGTCCGGGCCCTAAATTTGGCGAGAGGCGCTGTTGGCAAGCTATCGTAACGGGGTAAATAACATGGAAGGAAATCGATCTTGCAGCCTTTCATGGCAAGAGGCGGGTTTGGTGAGCAAAAGGGGGGTGAGCTAATGGGGTTTGACTGTACATCATTCCAAAAAAGTTACTAGATACCTTACGGTCCAGTTCCTTCCATTAGAAATGCACAGCATTAAGCTAACATTAGAAGCAATTTATTTGCCAAATAACATGAACATGAACATTAAAATGCTTAACAATTTCTTGAGGGAATGCCCCTACTGAAAACAAGCACTGCAAATAGACTTTCCTCATGTTTATACCTTCGTGAGTGCAGCCTAAGGTGTTTAATATCAGAATTCAAAGCACCATTCATTGAACTACAAGGTGGCGATACAATCTTGTTTAGAAACAAACTACAAATATTCATCATAATGTAGCCCAGAGTCAAGAAAGTAAAGACTATAAACAATTATTTGGACACTCAATCATAATGACACTGCACTTTTTCAGTCGGCGAGAGGCCAAATTACTAAATATTGTCATCAGTTAGAAATGACATTAAATTTCCATCACTTCATCAAGACCCACGTCCAGGTTCTGAGTCATGACCACAAACTGATGCATCAAAATCTGAGTCATGAGGAAAATGTCACACGAAAATGAGATATTTGTGAGTAATATTATACCCATTTTCCTTTTATTTCAGGGTGAAGAGCACGTGAAGTGCTTCAAAATACACGCTTCACTCCTTTTCAGTCTTTTTATGGAAATATATACATTTATCCACCTATTCATTATAACATTCATACGTATCATATATGTCATGTAAATATATCAATTAAAGTTAAAACTAGTTCATTATAATGGAAAAAGAGCCTGGTCATGAGAAATAATAATGTAAACATGAATTAAGATTGGTTTCGGGGTGGGGTAGTAAAAGAATAAATAAATAAAAATAAATAATAATAAAAAACACAAATAATGTGGAAAAAATATATAAAAACAGTAAAAAAAAAATTACACGATGATCCTCAAGATATTCCATCTTTGGTGAATAGGAAATGCATGCATAAAGACACTGGCAGTAAAATATGAGTCTGTTCGCATGAAACAGCCATTTCTGTGAAGTAAGAAATTAGCAAAAAAAAACTCCTAACAGTTGGCTGAGCAACGTGGCTCATAACTATCAGCAACAACATACTATCTGCCTCAGAGAAATTCAGCTGAGATGCTGCAGTGCGTGTTTGCACTTGTTTAAGTGACCTCATTGATAAACTTCCTTTTTTCCCCATTTGCCTGTAAGGCAAAGTCTACAAAAAACATGGCGTCACAAATGCATCCTGTTGATAAATGTAACTGAGGGAAAAAGGCTTTTCAGTTTGACAGGCACACCAACAGCAAGCAGCACAACACCCAGAAAAATGGCAAACCATTAGTTTAATTAAATTAATTAATTAAACAAATTAATTAAATAATAGTTCCTATTATGCTGCAGGTCAATGTGACCCATTTCCACTTTTGAGTTTCATAAAATAGTCAATATCTTTTTCTGCTTGAAGTTTCTTGACATTTCTCATATATGAAACATGGATGTAATATAAGAGAGTAAAGTAAATGTCTATGGTTTTGTCTTGATTATTTGTGTTTTATATTGTGTATCTAAAATTTCCAGGTCAATTTGATGCATAACACAACAGATGCCATTTTGTTTTCAAGAATTAATGTAAGACACTGTCATATTTCAGTACTGGCATGTGTCCATATGCTTATTCCAAAAGCTCTTTCCTTCCTTAAATCTATTTTTTTGCATAGTAAGGGACTGAACAACATACTGCTTGCTCAGTGAGTGTGTCAGCTATTCACTGTCCAGTGCCCTGTTCTGACCCCTTACTCAGCCTTATAACAGCAGGAACCCATTCAAATGTTCAACAGTTCAACACTAACACTTGTGAGCAAACCAATACTGAGACCTTGAGTATTGCTGATCATTTTTCATTAAAAACTAGCCTTAAAACATTACCTGAATCACAGAAGCTCTAAAGCATTTCTAGTTTGGATGCTATCTTCACGCTTTACACTCTACTAACCCACAGGAAGAGATACACTGTACAGTTGGGCAATATGGCAAAAATATTGCATCACAACAATTTGAGACATTGTCCTTATATGCGATATACAGCGATCTGTATTTTTCCACCATCTGTTAAGATGAAAATTAGCCACATATATATTTTTATATCAAACTATGAATATAATAATATCTAATATCTATTTAGTGTTTCACTTAAACAAGACGAATGATGCTCTCTGAAATAAAACACGCTTTTTAAGTACTGACGATATCACAATCTGCTCAGAAAATCATATTGTGACCATATTACAATATTATCAAATATCGTCATATTGCCCAGCTCTGAAATACAGTTAATTTAATATGACACCACACAATGTTGAGTCTGTGGGCCAGCTGTTGTTACTTTTTTTCTCTCCAGTGTCTGAACCAGCATTTTTTATTCTGATTTCAGTCTGATACTGATACCTGCTATCAGACTGATGCCACCTGTAGTTTACAAATGTGTTATCAGAATGACCCAGCTGTATCCTACTGCACTGATGTATTGGAACAGTGTATGTGTGAAAGTGCAGTAAGTGTTACTTCTGCCGCCTTTTTCCAGTCAGTGGTTTATCAATCTCAGTATGACACCTAGTTCTGGATGCCTTGCACATTTCAGTGTTTTCCCTACTTTAACACCACTCCAGCTTTGGAAGGGATTGTTAATGAGCTAATCAGGTGTGTTGGGAGCCTGCTGGGAAAATATGCACCTCCAGGAGCAGGACTGGGAAAATAACTGATCTGTCTTACTGTCTGTCTGTCTATGGGTAGAGGTCATGATGTCCATGTATGCATTCTGTCATATTATATTCAATATGCCGCTACCTTAAAACTGTCAAAAATGACTCGAAACAGTACGAACCGTTACATAAGGCGCTACATCGACATTAATTTTACATTCTCTGCTGACAGGCTTGAGTCAGCACATACTTATTTTTCTTTTTCATGCCAAGCAATGACAAAAACGTAGCAAATTCTTTTCCTTTCAGCTTATAAGACACAGTAAAACAATGAACACCTCAGATTTGTAACACATACATGGTATAAATGGTATAAATGGTCTGGAATAGATGGTTAAGAATTTTATCGACAGTGAATCAGAAATAGCAAATATAACTCCATGTTTTGGACACCCTGGGCAATGAAAGTGTGGCGTCCATGGTAAACGTGTAACATGAAAAGCAGATTCCAGGAAACAGATATCATCTAAGGTTGAACTGGAGTTAATGCTGTTTCCAGTTTTAAGTGAGAAGAAGCACCACTGTGGTAATAACAAGCACCTGGGGGAAAGGAAAATACAGATAGCAGACTGATGCATCTCTCATATTACATCATTACACATTCATCTGTATCTAAACAAGATAAACAAGATCAAAAATGCCAATAGTAATAGCAACAAAATGCTCCTAAGCGCTGGGAATGTCACTTTAGAAACTGCAGAGGGTATTTAACCCAGTTTAGTGTTTCATAGACACATCTATCAAGTGTTACAAGGTTGGACAACGTTGTAACCAGAATTCTCATGCACTCTGAAGCAAAATTGTAGCACATGACTCAATTCTTTCAAAGTATGTAGCAAAATTCTCATCAGAATGCTACCACGCTTTCAAAGCTGGTACACGACGTTCGGTTTCCAGTATAAATGTGTTACCTATGCCATCGTACTGTATTATAGTCTTTACGGTCCTTTAAACAACACCTTATTTACCCCCATGCCAACCTTGCAAAACATTATGGGCTGGGTATTGCGATTTAATCCATTAGTGCCATGGTGCTGACTAAAGTATTGACCAGTATTAAAAGGTACATACTATTTACAAAATCTAGGCCCTCTGATTGGCTGTATAAATGACACGATTGTATAATCCCATCCATCTAAACAGTGTAAACATTTACAGGAGTAATAACATTTAAATTGAATAAAGCACTTCCAATGTATGTACTTTAGTTTGCTGCAATTCCCATTATGTTCAATAGGACTTTTGCAACATCTGGGAAAATCGCAACAGCTGCTGTGAAACGATGCATTTGTAGGCAGCGGGGGAAAGGTCAGTTCATTGACAACTCTGTGATTTAGAGTTTAACGCTAAGGCTTCAGCGGTTTGACAGGAAACAAATGGAGAGTTGAACACCTCAGAGTTCAGCTTAGTATCAGCATGCAGACTCCTTTCTAATTAGAAAAAGTCTCATCAGCTAACTAATGTCATTCACATGTGTCTGTGTGCTTTGAAGCTCGCTCGAGTAGATAACCTCCCACCGGTCACAACCTATGATGAAAGGGGCTGTTCACATGCAGGAGAACGTGGCAGTGTGATTTTGGCTATTGAACGTATGGCCAATGGCAGGAAAAATACACATGTCTCTGTAGATGGTTTGCACTTAACCAAAAATAACCACTGACACATTACCAGGAAGGCAGAACATAACACTGTTAAAGTCACACTGAGGCTGAGACTTGGCTACAAAAAAAGCTGCTAAAAGGGTACGAATACAAGAGATAATAAATCTATTTAGAGCAGGAGGAACAGATGCATGCTTTAAGAAGGAAATATTAATA
>JBBIGC010000036.1:2726150-2739946 GCA_037576955.1 Lepidarchus adonis
TGCTGCACGAGTCTGCGTGAGAAAAGGGGGGTGTGGCGTGAGAGCGTGAGAATTGGGTCAATTGCGTGAGTCTCAGCAGAGTTGGCAGCCGTGATGATTCACCAATTTTTTTTTTTAAGCACCAACCAGGGCAGTGGTGGCCTAGTGATTAGGACTTTACCCCTGATATCCGAAGGTTACAGGTTCAAGTCCCAGCTCGGGCACCACTGAGGTACCCTTGAGCAAGGTACCGTCCCCACATCACTGCTCCCTGGGTGCTGTTGATAGCTGACTGCTGCTCCACGTGCAATGGGTTAAATGTGGAGGACAAATTTTGTTGTGGCGCAATGGTGTGTTCACAATGACAGAAATTCATTTTCACTTTCAAATACTGTCATTTTGGAGATGCTATGACTCTGGTCAAAGTGGCGCAGACCCTTATACTCATCCATTTGTCCTGCTTCCAGCTCATCACCTTCAATAACTGACTGTTCATTTGCCACTTGATATATTCAACTCTCCTGACAGGTGCCAAATATGTAGCAAAAACATGATTACTTTCAGTATGGGAAAGTGAAATTGCGAGGTGATTTTCTGCTCAAATTAAAGGGAGTTGGACTCAACAGTGATCCTTACAACTTACCAAAGAACCAGTGGCCCAGAATTACAGCAAAGCATGAAGGCTTGCAAGAAATGAATACCCAACATGAATCCATGTCCATGGACCACTGGTTCTTTGGTATTGTAGCAGAGCTGAGGCTTAGAGGTGGCGTGCTGGGGTATTTGTGTTGTGGAATTCATTTGTGAGTAGTTTTGGGTAAATCCACCCCCACCGGGACGGCTAGACATTTGGGTGACTTGGGGAGTGCATCCAGCCATTAGACACAAGGGAGTTCTGGTCTTGATGAGTGCTCTGTGTGTGCTATGCCATTTGGAGTTCGCACGTTGCTTCCAAGACCTCTTTTCAGAGCTTAATAAAGCAAAGGGTTTCGTCCCGATTCGAGCAAGTACTCTCTGGTGTGTCCTGTATCATTTTCCCTTCGACGATTCAGGCCAAAATCGTCACAGCATGTTGACCCCAACTTTCTTTCATTTTAGAAGATATTCATTTGTTTTAGTTTTGAATTCTTCCTGAATTTCTCCTAGATACTAAAGACAAATTTTTACTATGAATTAATCTGTATTATTTTCTTTTTCCTCTCTGCATTCTGTAAAACATTTGCTCTGATTTCATGTTGAATATATTTGTACAATCCAACAAGAACTCTGTCCTATCTGACTTATTTTCCAAATTTTCTTCTCTAAGTTTACCAATGTAATTAAAGCACATAATACTTATAGCCCATTAATTTTATAGTCATGGTGTTATTTTGTCTTGCATGTAATTTTTAATCTTGTTGGCTAAAATAAATATTAACATGAACCTACATTAGGAAAGCGGAATTTCTCTCTAGAGAATTTTATTCTAATCTGTTCTAGATAGGAATTCACCCTTTATCTAGACACTGTGTATTTCCAGATGTATTATTTATAGCAGAAACATTATTAGCAGTTATTCTGTACAATGATTATGTAATTAACATCTATGAAACATATTTTGAAGAAGGGAAGTAAGAGAAAGTTCTGCACTTTAGAACTGGATTTCAGTCCAATCTTTTGCTTTTTTTTGTTTCACGTACCATGATAGTAACCAAACACGTTTGTGCATTTTAAGTTAGTATGACCTAACCATTTCCTCTCTTACGTGCAATGTTGTCTCTTTGTTTAGCGTTGAGCCTTTTTTAAATAAACTTTTGAATAGATTTATTGGTATTTTTTTAGATTTATACATATTGCTTATTTAGGTCATCCTTAGACTTATATTTGTATTTAAGAATTATATATATTTTACATATATTTTCTATATCTTATTTTACATTGTTTATAAATGCACCATTGGGGGCCTGTGTAAAATGACTTAATACACTGTGTAGTGTGTATAATGTTATATTGACAATAAACCGATCTTGAATCTTGAATCGTCAGGTATTCAGCACAAACCTGCAAATCACGCAGACAGTACACATGGTATTATAATGCGTACAAGGCTGAGGCTGAACTGCAAAAGGAATTTCCTGCTGAGCCAATGTAGGACATCTCTGGTCTCTGGATTAGTACCCGGTGTGTGCCCCATCCTGACAGGCTACCACAACAAAAAGCCAGAGAGAGAGGAGCAGTGCTCCTGAGCTCCTCTCAGTGATGTCAGTTTATCCTCTCTCATTTGGTTTGGCCACTTATCAAGGCTTCTACAAAGCATGCATTACTCCTCTTTACTTTAATGAAGGCTATTACATTTCGGAAGGGATGCTCTGTAATATATACTGCGCATAAATTGCAGAGGCAGGGCGGTTGGACAGAAGGACATGTTATTGGTTGTTTGGAGGGGATCCAGGAAGCAGGGGTGAAGCTGTTTAGCCAAAGCCCTGTGTGGGATTGGGGTGGGCTTCAGGACCTGGGTGGGCTGCTGCATCCGTACTGAGTCTGTCAGGGAAATGAATTCATTCATGATGCAGTAAAAATGCACACAGCTGGAAGACTTGCCCTGATTTCCTAGACATGCACATATAATTCAAACATGGACGCTCACACTCTGAGACTTAGCACGGGTTAAACATTTGTGGTTTCATAGATTTTTACAGTTTGGATGTATTTTAACAGGTAATACGTTATATGGAAAAGGCACCATGGTTTGTGTGTCCCATCTGAGGTGATGGGTTAGATGAGTCTCAGAGATTCAGTCCCTGGGGCCAGTAAGGAAGTGTGGGATGGGTGAGTGAGTAAAAGCAGATCTCCATCCCACATCCATGGCTAAAATGCCCTTGGACAAGACACCTAACCCTGTAGCTGCCCCCCATGGACGGATGTGCAGGCCACGGCTCCCGGTTTAATGAAATGCAGGACAGTTAGCTGTTCACACTGCCAGTGCATCATAATCTGAATAAATAAGAGAAGAACAGGTTTTGTTCAAAGCCTTGCTCGCCAGGATGTTTAAGCATCTGTCAAAAATACCGCAAGACATGTTTCTGTATTTCCATTCTATCTTGATCAACCTGATAATTTTGGAAAAAGTTAAATATTCTATATTTACAGTTTCACTAGCCTAAAGTATTTAATACATTTTACTGGTTTTGTTGAGAGGTTTACCATTACCTCCTATAGTGGGACTGCACTGCTCTGGCTATGAGTCTACAGTGATGATATACATACATTTGACTACAGACAAGCTTTAACTACCATCTCCCTCTACTTTACGCTTTAAATGCATATGACAGATCTGTTGCTCTAAGTTATAGGTTCCTAGTTGCTAAGATCTGGAAACTGTTTCATTTCCAGACATTTGTTGAGGACGGATATTCCTTCTGAACCATGGTTCCTCCCAAAGCTTCTATCTACAGCTTAGAGAGTCTTTCCTCATCTTTGTCACCTTCAACTTGCTCAGCAGTAGCTTGCACCCAGATTCTGTAAAGATGTTGTGTGAAAACAGCTCTTGTAAATAGCACTATACAAATAAAATAAACTTGACTTGATTTGGTCAGTAACAGGGTGGTCAGAGTACCACTAATGCATAGACCCTCTCCAAACACAGAACAGGCCTCCAAGTTAATAGCTTTTGTAATCAAATCGAATGCAACATGGGGCGGCTGATAGCAAGAAGGTCCTGAGTTATGTCAGCGGCTCAGCCACATGTGCATTTCTGTGTTTGCAAGCTCTCCCCTTTTCTCCCACTGTCCAAATGGAGTTTAGGTTGACTGGCTACTCTAAATTGCCCATAGGTGTGAATGTGTGTGTGAATGGTTGTCTGCCTGTCCGGCCTACAGTTAGCAGAGGTTGGCTCCCCAACGAACAGAATTGGATAAGTACTTTGGGAGTTTAATGAACAAATTAAACACACTGATAATCGTGTTTCATTATCAAATAAACAGGATATTGCACAGTTAACTTTACTTTGTAAACTTGCATTATATAACTACCATGCAAAAAAAAAGAACATTGAGAAGACTTGGGTTACAAAGATCTGAATCTGCATCAGAACAACAGTGGAAACAACAGTAACTTTTAATTGTGTCTGGTGATGTCACTTTTTTGTCCTGGCCCTACAATTGACAAATAATGAGGCTGCCCTTATAATGTAGAGTGTGCCCAACCAAATGCCCATGTTTAACCTGAAAGATGGAGTCCTGACATCACAACATGAGGGTTTTACCATTATTGTATTCCCAAAGCAGTATTTTTGACAGTTGTTTCTTGAGGCTTGAGTAAAATCTGGCAAACTGAAAAACAAAGGCTTTTCCCCCAAACTGTGGCCAAGCAATGTCCACCCATGTACTCGTACATACTCTAATACACACTTAACAATTCATGACTTCAATCTTAATTGGCCTGAGTGCTCAGTGACACTAATACCCTACTACACACCACCAAGCGACTACCAAATCCAAAGAATTTCCTTAAGCTCAGCTTTTCAAGCATGGCTCTAATTCAATAGCCTGGTACGAAGGCATTAGTCACTGCAGTAACAACAGCACAGGAAGGGAAGTGAGAAGGGTTCATATATCTCTCTTGGAGAAAGCCTTGTTTGTTTAGTGACTTTTTGGAGAAGAATAGGAGGAGCCACCCATCGTGATGCAATGCCGGCTACTTTGGCGGCTGTCTTCTCTGAGCTATAAAACCCCACACATGTGTGAAAAGAGCTGTGGGATGCATGCATGGAGGGTGGAGCATTTGAAGGCTGAAATCCAACAGCTTTTGCAATCCATATGTGACTCTTCAACCCATTCGCTTATATTCTCCTTCCCAGCACCTTGCTTTGAACGGATATCACAAAACTTTAAACGATTTTAAGCAACAGTTTGGCTAAAAATCAAATATGCACAATTGTGGCCAATCGCCATTCAGCCTTATAGTCAATGTAGTAGACTAAAGTATATATTTGTTGACTATTCAATCATTCATCATCCAAATCATGAGGAAGTTGCAGCTGATCACCCATGACAAGAGGCCAACTCATCACAGGGAAACACATAGACAGACAACCATTCACACACACACACACTTGGGCAATGTAGAGTAGCCAATCAACCTAAACCACAAGCCTTTGGACAGTGGGAGGAAACCGAAGCACCCAGAGAAAACTTTTGTCTGACTTTGATATGACTGTTTGGGCAGCCATATTGGTGCAGCATCTGACTTAGAAGTCGAGAACACTATTCCTAATCTCCAAATGGGAGCTCACAGTTGCGTGAATGATCAGATTTTGGAAATATTAATACTCACAGTTAAGTAGTATCAAACTAATTGTATATGACACACAATTGCATCAATTAATAATTAATTAATTAATTAATTGTTTTTACTGTTTTAATCCATGAGGGAAATGTGTCTTGAGTATTTTACGTATCTGAGGCAGTGAGAACACACATCTGGAGTATTGGACAACGGTGGGGGCAGTAGGGGCAACATGCCTTGCTTCAGTCTGCTGCTGGTTCTGGGAATCAAACCCATGACCCTTCAGTTACAAATGCAGTTCTCCAACCCTGGCTGCCTTGATATACAAGTTGCTAACGTGGTGTCTGGTGATGATTTATACAATATTATATCATATGATATTATATTAAGTTAGATTAGAGTCGATTCAACTTTATTGTCACTGTGCACAGTACAAGTACAGAGACAATGAAATGTTAGCATCTAACCAGAAGTGCAAAGAATAGTATATATTTCAAGAAAATGCAGAGTTGTGATGTTATGACACAGTATATAAAGTGTTAATAAGTATGGAGGACAGTATATACATTTTATAAATCTATATAGTGTGATTTGGCCATATGGTTTAATTTGTGGGAGTACAAGCTTCCGTTAGACTACTAGCTCCAGTGCAAAAGTAAAGCACCAAACCTCAGAAACCAGACTGACTTTGTATAATCCATTTTATATTTCACAATTTAATGTATATTAATTTTTAATGTTTTTTTGTAGAGTAAAGTCAGAAAAATATACTTAACACACCAGCAGGTCTATTGTTTAGCACATGACCAGTAGTGAGAGCATGAATAGTGTGTTTATTTGTAGGTCAACAGGGTCACTGGGTTAGAACTGCATTGGCCTCATGAACATGATGAAGCATGGTCATTATCTGTGGAACGTCTTCTCCCCCACATTCCGTTGTCTCCTCAGAAAGGAGGAATAGCTGGCATTCCCGACAGGAATTCAGTGGCCTGCAATGGTTCTCTGTATGGTTCTTCTCTGTGATGAAAACCCGTTGTCTATGGTTAGGAACTTTTCCAGTGATGAACCCATCCAAGTCAATACTTTCACTTGAACTGCATACCTCAAGCACATCAAACTTAGGACAAATCCCAAACAGCTCCCTACTCCCAGAGCACTCTATGGGTCAGGAAACTATGGCCCATCTGTACACATGGACGGAATACCAAAAGGCTCTTTTGGTGCAGGAGCCTATATTTTCAAGATCTATGAAAAGCAACGCACAGGGAGTAGAGTCATTTGAGAGTCAGCATATCAAAGCAGCAGCAAATGCCATTTTAATGGTAATTTGTCATAAGAGTAAGTTCCTTGCTGCCCATTATCAGAGCATGACGAACATTGAACAATGCGTAATGGAAAAAACACATGCATTCCAGTCTGAACATTCTCATTAAGGTCACAGATCTGGAGTCAGATTCAGGGAAAAACCTTTTTACTGAAATGAATGATCTTAAGACAGAAAAAAGTTGTCTAATGAAGTCATAATTATGTTCTTAATACTTCCTACAGCTGTGGGATTTTTGTAATCCATCATACTGACATACAGTGAAATATATAAAAAATCTAATAGAAAACGAAATATTTTAAGCAAATACACACACACAAACACAGATATATATCTGTGTTTGTGTGTGTGTATTTGCTTAAAATATTTCGTTTTCTATTAGATTTTTTATATATTTCACTGTATGTCAGTATGATGGATTACAAAAATCCCACAGCTGTAGGAAGTATTAAGAACATAATTATGACTTCATTAGACAACTTTTTTCTGTCTTAAGATCATTCATTTCAGTAAAAAGGTTTTTCCCTGAATCTGACTCCAGATCTGTGACCTTAATGAGAATGTTCAGACTGGAATGCATGTGTTTTTTCCATTACGCATTGTTCAATGTTCGTCATGCTCTGATAATGGGCAGCAAGGAACTTACTCTTATGACAAATTACCATTAAAATGGCATTTGCTGCTGCTTTGATATGCTGACTCTCAAATGACTCTACTCCCTGTGCGTTGCTTTTCATAGATCTTGAAAATATAGGCTCCTGCACCAAAAGAGCCTTTTGGTATTCCGTCCATGTGTACAGATGGGCCATAGTTTCCTGACCCATAGAGTGCTCTGGGAGTAGGGAGCTGTTTGGGATTTGTCCTAAGTTTGATGTGCTTGAGGTATGCAGTTCAAGTGAAAGTATTGACTTGGATGGGTTCATCACTGGAAAAGTTCCTAACCATAGACAACGGGTTTTCATCACAGAGAAGAACCATACAGAGAACCATTGCAGGCCACTGAATTCCTGTCGGGAATGCCAGCTATTCCTCCTTTCTGAGGAGACAACGGAATGTGGGGGAGAAGACGTTCCACAGATAATGACCATGCTTCATCATGTTCATGAGGCCAATGCAGTTCTAACCCAGTGACCCTGTTGACCTACAAATAAACACACTATTCATGCTCTCACTACTGGTCATGTGCTAAACAATAGACCTGCTGGTGTGTTAAGTATATTTTTCTGACTTTACTCTACAAAAAAACATTAAAAATTAATATACATTAAATTGTGAAATATAAAATGGATTATACAAAGTCAGTCTGGTTTCTGAGGTTTGGTGCTTTACTTTTGCACTGGAGCTAGTAGTCTAACGGAAGCTTGTACTCCCACAAATTAAACCATATGGCCAAATCACACTATATAGATTTATAAAATGTATATACTGTCCTCCATACTTATTAACACTTTATATACTGTGTCATAACATCACAACTCTGCATTTTCTTGAAATATATACTATTCTTTGCACTTCTGGTTAGATGCTAACATTTCATTGTCTCTGTACTTGTACTGTGCACAGTGACAATAAAGTTGAATCGACTCTAATCTAACTTAATATAATATCATATGATATAATATTGTATAAATCATCACCAGACACCACGTTAGCAACTTGTATATCAAGGCAGCCAGGGTTGGAGAACTGCATTTGTAACTGAAGGGTCATGGGTTTGATTCCCAGAACCAGCAGCAGACTGAAGCAAGGCATGTTGCCCCTACTGCCCCCACCGTTGTCCAATACTCCAGATGTGTGTTCTCACTGCCTCAGATACGTAAAATACTCAAGACACATTTCCCTCATGGATTAAAACAGTAAAAACAATTAATTAATTAATTAATTATTAATTGATGCAATTGTGTGTCATATACAATTAGTTTGATACTACTTAACTGTGAGTATTAATATTTCCAAAATCTGATCATTCACGCAACTGTGAGCTCCCATTTGGAGATTAGGAATAGTGTTCTCGACTTCTAAGTCAGATGCTGCACCAATATGGCTGCCCAAACAGTCATATCAAAGTCAGACAAAAGTTTTCTCTGGGTGCTTCGGTTTCCTCCCACTGTCCAAAGGCTTGTGGTTTAGGTTGATTGGCTACTCTACATTGCCCAAGTGTGTGTGTGTGTGAATGGTTGTCTGTCTATGTGTTTCCCTGTGATGAGTTGGCCTCTTGTCATGGGTGATCAGCTGCAACTTCCTCATGATTTGGATGATGAATGATTGAATAGTCAACAAATATATACTTTAGTCTACTACATTGACTATAAGGCTGAATGGCGATTGGCCACAATTGTGCATATTTGATTTTTAGCCAAACTGTTGCTTAAAATCGTTTAAAGTTTTGTGATATCCGTTCAAAGCAAGGTGCTGGGAAGGAGAATATAAGCGAATGGGTTGAAGAGTCACATATGGATTGCAAAAGCTGTTGGATTTCAGCCTTCAAATGCTCCACCCTCCATGCATGCATCCCACAGCTCTTTTCACACATGTGTGGGGTTTTATAGCTCAGAGAAGACAGCCGCCAAAGTAGCCGGCATTGCATCACGATGGGTGGCTCCTCCTATTCTTCTCCAAAAAGTCACTAAACAAACAAGGCTTTCTCCAAGAGAGATATATGAACCCTTCTCACTTCCCTTCCTGTGCTGTTGTTACTGCAGTGACTAATGCCTTCGTACCAGGCTATTGAATTAGAGCCATGCTTGAAAAGCTGAGCTTAAGGAAATTCTTTGGATTTGGTAGTCGCTTGGTGGTGTGTAGTAGGGTATTAGTGTCACTGAGCACTCAGGCCAATTAAGATTGAAGTCATGAATTGTTAAGTGTGTATTAGAGTATGTACGAGTACATGGGTGGACATTGCTTGGCCACAGTTTGGGGGAAAAGCCTTTGTTTTTCAGTTTGCCAGATTTTACTCAAGCCTCAAGAAACAACTGTCAAAAATACTGCTTTGGGAATACAATAATGGTAAAACCCTCATGTTGTGATGTCAGGACTCCATCTTTCAGGTTAAACATGGGCATTTGGTTGGGCACACTCTACATTATAAGGGCAGCCTCATTATTTGTCAATTGTAGGGCCAGGACAAAAAAGTGACATCACCAGACACAATTAAAAGTTACTGTTGTTTCCACTGTTGTTCTGATGCAGATTCAGATCTTTGTAACCCAAGTCTTCTCAATGTTCTTTTTTTTTGCATGGTAGTTATATAATGCAAGTTTACAAAGTAAAGTTAACTGTGCAATATCCTGTTTATTTGATAATGAAACACGATTATCAGTGTGTTTAATTTGTTCATTAAACTCCCAAAGTACTTATCCAATTCTGTTCGTTGGGGAGCCAACCTCTGCTAACTGTAGGCCGGACAGGCAGACAACCATTCACACACACATTCACACCTATGGGCAATTTAGAGTAGCCAGTCAACCTAAACTCCATTTGGACAGTGGGAGAAAAGGGGAGAGCTTGCAAACACAGAAATGCACATGTGGCTGAGCCGCTGACATAACTCAGGACCTTCTTGCTATCAGCCGCCCCATGTTGCATTCGATTTGATTACAAAAGCTATTAACTTGGAGGCCTGTTCTGTGTTTGGAGAGGGTCTATGCATTAGTGGTACTCTGACCACCCTGTTACTGACCAAATCAAGTCAAGTTTATTTTATTTGTATAGTGCTATTTACAAGAGCTGTTTTCACACAACATCTTTACAGAATCTGGGTGCAAGCTACTGCTGAGCAAGTTGAAGGTGACAAAGATGAGGAAAGACTCTCTAAGCTGTAGATAGAAGCTTTGGGAGGAACCATGGTTCAGAAGGAATATCCGTCCTCAACAAATGTCTGGAAATGAAACAGTTTCCAGATCTTAGCAACTAGGAACCTATAACTTAGAGCAACAGATCTGTCATATGCATTTAAAGCGTAAAGTAGAGGGAGATGGTAGTTAAAGCTTGTCTGTAGTCAAATGTATGTATATCATCACTGTAGACTCATAGCCAGAGCAGTGCAGTCCCACTATAGGAGGTAATGGTAAACCTCTCAACAAAACCAGTAAAATGTATTAAATACTTTAGGCTAGTGAAACTGTAAATATAGAATATTTAACTTTTTCCAAAATTATCAGGTTGATCAAGATAGAATGGAAATACAGAAACATGTCTTGCGGTATTTTTGACAGATGCTTAAACATCCTGGCGAGCAAGGCTTTGAACAAAACCTGTTCTTCTCTTATTTATTCAGATTATGATGCACTGGCAGTGTGAACAGCTAACTGTCCTGCATTTCATTAAACCGGGAGCCGTGGCCTGCACATCCGTCCATGGGGGGCAGCTACAGGGTTAGGTGTCTTGTCCAAGGGCATTTTAGCCATGGATGTGGGATGGAGATCTGCTTTTACTCACTCACCCATCCCACACTTCCTTACTGGCCCCAGGGACTGAATCTCTGAGACTCATCTAACCCATCACCTCAGATGGGACACACAAACCATGGTGCCTTTTCCATATAACGTATTACCTGTTAAAATACATCCAAACTGTAAAAATCTATGAAACCACAAATGTTTAACCCGTGCTAAGTCTCAGAGTGTGAGCGTCCATGTTTGAATTATATGTGCATGTCTAGGAAATCAGGGCAAGTCTTCCAGCTGTGTGCATTTTTACTGCATCATGAATGAATTCATTTCCCTGACAGACTCAGTACGGATGCAGCAGCCCACCCAGGTCCTGAAGCCCACCCCAATCCCACACAGGGCTTTGGCTAAACAGCTTCACCCCTGCTTCCTGGATCCCCTCCAAACAACCAATAACATGTCCTTCTGTCCAACCGCCCTGCCTCTGCAATTTATGCGCAGTATATATTACAGAGCATCCCTTCCGAAATGTAATAGCCTTCATTAAAGTAAAGAGGAGTAATGCATGCTTTGTAGAAGCCTTGATAAGTGGCCAAACCAAATGAGAGAGGATAAACTGACATCACTGAGAGGAGCTCAGGAGCACTGCTCCTCTCTCTCTGGCTTTTTGTTGTGGTAGCCTGTCAGGATGGGGCACACACCGGGTACTAATCCAGAGACCAGAGATGTCCTACATTGGCTCAGCAGGAAATTCCTTTTGCAGTTCAGCCTCAGCCTTGTACGCATTATAATACCATGTGTACTGTCTGCGTGATTTGCAGGTTTGTGCTGAATACCTGACGATTCAAGATTCAAGATCGGTTTATTGTCAATATAACATTATACACACTACACAGTGTATTAAGTCATTTTACACAGGCCCCCAATGGTGCATTTATAAACAATGTAAAATAAGATATAGAAAATATATGTAAAATATATATAATTCTTAAATACAAATATAAGTCTAAGGATGACCTAAATAAGCAATATGTATAAATCTAAAAAAATACCAATAAATCTATTCAAAAGTTTATTTAAAAAAGGCTCAACGCTAAACAAAGAGACAACATTGCACGTAAGAGAGGAAATGGTTAGGTCATACTAACTTAAAATGCACAAACGTGTTTGGTTACTATCATGGTACGTGAAACAAAAAAAAGCAAAAGATTGGACTGAAATCCAGTTCTAAAGTGCAGAACTTTCTCTTACTTCCCTTCTTCAAAATATGTTTCATAGATGTTAATTACATAATCATTGTACAGAATAACTGCTAATAATGTTTCTGCTATAAATAATACATCTGGAAATACACAGTGTCTAGATAAAGGGTGAATTCCTATCTAGAACAGATTAGAATAAAATTCTCTAGAGAGAAATTCCGCTTTCCTAATGTAGGTTCATGTTAATATTTATTTTAGCCAACAAGATTAAAAATTACATGCAAGACAAAATAACACCATGACTATAAAATTAATGGGCTATAAGTATTATGTGCTTTAATTACATTGGTAAACTTAGAGAAGAAAATTTGGAAAATAAGTCAGATAGGACAGAGTTCTTGTTGGATTGTACAAATATATTCAACATGAAATCAGAGCAAATGTTTTACAGAATGCAGAGAGGAAAAAGAAAATAATACAGATTAATTCATAGTAAAAATTTGTCTTTAGTATCTAGGAGAAATTCAGGAAGAATTCAAAACTAAAACAAATGAATATCTTCTAAAATGAAAGAAAGTTGGGGTCAACATGCTGTGACGATTTTGGCCTGAATCGTCGAAGGGAAAATGATACAGGACACACCAGAGAGTACTTGCTCGAATCGGGACGAAACCCTTTGCTTTATTAAGCTCTGAAAAGAGGTCTTGGAAGCAACGTGCGAACTCCAAATGGCATAGCACACACAGAGCACTCATCAAGACCAGAACTCCCTTGTGTCTAATGGCTGGATGCACTCCCCAAGTCACCCAAATGTCTAGCCGTCCCGGTGGGGGTGGATTTACCCAAAACTACTCACAAATGAATTCCACAACACAAATACCCCAGCACGCCACCTCTAAGCCTCAGCTCTGCTACAATACCAAAGAACCAGTGGTCCATGGACATGGATTCATGTTGGGTATTCATTTCTTGCAAGCCTTCATGCTTTGCTGTAATTCTGGGCCACTGGTTCTTTGGTAAGTTGTAAGGATCACTGTTGAGTCCAACTCCCTTTAATTTGAGCAGAAAATCACCTCGCAATTTCACTTTCCCATACTGAAAGTAATCATGTTTTTGCTACATATTTGGCACCTGTCAGGAGAGTTGAATATATCAAGTGGCAAATGAACAGTCAGTTATTGAAGGTGATGAGCTGGAAGCAGGACAAATGGATGAGTATAAGGGTCTGCGCCACTTTGACCAGAGTCATAGCATCTCCAAAATGACAGTATTTGAAAGTGAAAATGAATTTCTGTCATTGTGAACACACCATTGCGCCACAACAAAATTTGTCCTCCACATTTAACCCATTGCACGTGGAGCAGCAGTCAGCTATCAACAGCACCCAGGGAGCAGTGATGTGGGGACGGTACCTTGCTCAAGGGTACCTCAGTGGTGCCCGAGCTGGGACTTGAACCTGTAACCTTCGGATATCAGGGGTAAAGTCCTAATCACTAGGCCACCACTGCCCTGGTTGGTGCTTAAAAAAAAAAATTGGTGAATCATCACGGCTGCCAACTCTGCTGAGACTCACGCAATTGACCCAATTCTCACGCTCTCACGCCACACCCCCCTTTTCTCACGCAGACTCGTGCAGCA
>JBBIGC010000036.1:2755689-2765894 GCA_037576955.1 Lepidarchus adonis
ATAGATAGATAGATAGATAGATAGATAGATAGATAGATAGATAGATAGATAGATAGATAGATAGATAGATTTTTTTTATTACCTTTATTGTTGGTTGATCATTTTGACTGGGTCATTTTAAAAGCCAAAAAAGCAGAAAGGCACCTGTAGCTGATCCAGGGACTGAACCCAGGACCTTCTTGATGTGAGCAGACCACACCTATCACAGCAAACTGAGCAATCACTGTTTCTTCTGTGCAATTGTCAGAATAAGATGAATGCTTTCAGCCTGTGCTGTTTTGTTTTTAGTATATAAGGACATCTATTTTGCATTAAAATGATTGAGCCTCGAGTTCCTTTGTTAATTTTTGTTCTTAGAAAACTCACACCGCTGCAATGTTTTTTCCTGCACCAAACTGTGAACTTGCACTGATGCGTCATGCAGCCAAAAACAACAAGAGTAAGAGGTAAAGGATGTAGCTTTTGAGGCACATTTCACTGTCCCAAATCCACACTTGTGACTTTATCCCATTGTTGTAGGCAGTATCATACTCCTAGTAATATCCTCTCAATAGTGTGTTGTTTAACAAATGCCAATAGACACACCGCTCCTCTGATCCACAGTGGACAGAGGGGAATATGAGGATGAGAGCAACTTCCCTCTGCTTTCCGTAGTGAGGTCATGGCCCAAGATAGGCAGTTCCTCAGCCCGGAACCAAAACAGGGTATTGTTTCTGTTTATTTGCTTAAAATGATAAAGCCGTACAAAAAACAGTTTATCTTACAACATAGTTCCACTTTGGTAGCACATAAACTCATAAAGTCATTATATATTGTTGTTTGAAAGCTTGTAAACCCTTTATAATGTTCTATGCTATGCATAATCAGATTTTCCTAAAGTTGAAAGAATCTCAATCTGTTTGTGTATCATGGCACAAACATTGAAAAGGGCCTCAAAAAAAGCATTGTTGATGCTCATCAGGCTAGAAAGGGCTATTGTGTAGATTTAAGGCCTTGTGTAGATTGTTACCCTCTCCTGGAGTGCTTGACCAACAAAGATCACCCCAAAAGAAAGGTGTTTAGTAATCAGTGAGATCTCAAAGGAACCAAAGCTAAGCTTTAATCAACTAAAGATGCCTCTCACATTGACTAATGCTATGAGAAAAACACATAAAAGTACTGAACAACAATGCTGTGCATGAAAGGGTTGCAAGGAAAAAACACTGTTTTCCAAAAATAACATACAGTAAATGCTGAACTGCAGCTTGCTAAAGATCATGTGAACAAGCCTGAAGGCTATTGGAAAAATGTTTTGAGGACAGGTGAGACAAAAAATAGACTTTTTTGGTTTAAGAAGCACAATATTCAGAGAAAGAAAGCAATACATTCCAGCATAAGAAGGTTCCCTCGTTTGTGCATTATGATGGTGATAGTACCATGACCTGGATCTGCTTTGCTACATCTGCACCAGGTGATCTCCCTTCATTGATGAACTAATTCATTCTAAATTATACCAAAATTTTTTTAATCTCAAGAGAGATTAGTTACATATATAAACAACAAAACAATCATAAGCACACAGGCCATTCTACCAAATTATTGTTAAAGGAGAATCAAGATGATTTGGAATGTTCAGCGCAAAGTCCCAAACTTTATCTTATAGAACTGTTGTGGTTGGAAGGATGCAGTGAGGAAATCCACCAACATCCCAGAGTTGAAGATATTCTATACAGAGGAACAGGCTAAAATTCCTCCAAGCAGATGTGCAGAACTGATAAACAGTTACCAGAAATGTTTAGCTGCACAATGGGTCACACTACATACTGAAATACACCAACACATATGTATGTAATATTGGAAAATTTGTTTAGGTCATAATTTTAAAGAATTAAAATTTTTTTAAAAGTGATTACAAACCATTAACCACTGTAGTTTTTAACATTTTGTGTCAAGCTTCTTGTTGTCCAGTATCATAGCATTTGCCATGATAGAGGAAGAGCATGGGAATATTAAATGTACAGCCTGCTTAACTATACTATGTTTATGTATATTTGCGTACAATTTGTCTGCAATTACTTACATTTAATGTTATTTTAATGTTTCAGGAGCAAGAAGTAGGCATCAGCATGTAGATTTCCAAATCATAATGGATTAAACTAAAATGGCCCAACACAAACTTGAACTTTGGAGAGTAGTTTCATAAAGATCTACAAATACCAGACTATCACATATCCAAACACAGGAGCATAAATACTGAGACTAAACAAGGGACACATGAGCATAGGTGGAGCTACGAGACTACACACAGCTGAAACACAAACAAGGATGAGGCAAAGGTGGTGCAGTGAGAGTATCAATAAACACAACCACTTCATGATGTATTTGCCCAACGATAGGCCGCTCCACATTATAGCTGTTCTATAAGCTGCAGAAAAAGCTCATTTATGTTTTTAAACTCTAAGATAAGTGTATATGTTATTCCCCACAGTGTTACTGAATTTACTGATCTGAAATAGAAGCATCTAACTTGACCCCTGGAGTTTTTGCAGCTCTATACTGACAGTGAGATTATACCGTAGTTGAGCGTAAACAGTTAAATTAATAACATTTTGAACTGATTGATATCCTGCTGCAACTCAAGTCCTACACTGCAGAATTTTAGCTCCATGAAGCAACATCTGCAACATCAGAGAGCGATACATGATGACATCAGAGACAGCAAAACAGCTCAAATCGAGCTATTTGGTGACTGACGTTTACGGATCTGATTTTGAAGGAATATCTTTGCTTTGTGTTGCTTTTCAAACTGTTCATCGATGCAGTAAACAGTTCATTTAAATTCAACTAATTGTCTTTTTGTACTATATTATACTTTTAGCAAATGTGTCCAGGTTTGTAAAATTGATGTATAGGCTGAGGCCTATTGTTGGGGAAATGTTAACAAAGTCATTTATACCTCAAATTAAAATATGAGCATCTTTAAACCTATGATTTTGTTTAGGTCTCTTGTTTTTCTGATTTTCTGATTTATTTTTTTACTGCTTTTTTCATTAAAAATCACAGATTTTTACATTGTAGATTTTGTTACCTTTGTATTTATAGGACCTTTGTATTTTTATACCTTGTATTTTTAATACAGTGTATTCTCTTTACCTTGTATTTTATTACCTTTTATATTTATTACCTTTGTATTTTCATTAGTATAGGATGCATGTTATTTTATGTCATTGTCTCTATGTTGTAGTCACTACATAAGCAATTTCCTTAGGAACAATAAAGTTTTTCTGATTCTGATTCTGATTGTAGGCATGTGGTAAATGTAGTAAATTTTACAGCTTTTTTGAAAACTGTTCGCTGTTGATAGTCGGAGCGGAGAGTCACCGGTGGTCTCTTTCTGTTGACTGTTGGCAAGGGAGGGGGCATTGGTGTTCCTAATAAAATGACCAAGCAGGGGGTGCCGTAAAGAGGGGGATATCACTATTCCAAGGGCTCAGCATGGACAGGAGGACGTTAGAGAACCCTCCCTCATGCCAATCAGTGATCCATCATTATTTGCAGCAAAAATGTCCACGTTTTCTGCAGAAGAGATAATATCATTTAGGAAGATTTGTAGATTTGTAGATTTAATGGGTGAGTGGAGTGCTGTAGCTCAGTGGACCTGCTCTGACTGTGGAAATACACAAAGCATCAGTAAAATCCCATCTGGATCTTCAAAGACAGGCTCACTGGCTGAATCATTTTTCAGACGACATCCTTCCTCATTACCCGTGTTTTTCATTATTGTTTTTTCAAGCTCACTCTCCTCCGATGTCTAATTGGGAAAGATGAGATTGTCTTGCTGCTGCACTTTTCTGTCTAAGAGTGTGTGTGAGAAGCCAGTCACAGCAGGCTCGGGATGTGGCCTACATCTGGAAACAACTAGCAGACAAAATTCTTTTTCCCTTCCACAGGCGGCGGGTTGGGGGCTGGGCAGGCAGGTAAAGAGGAGAAAAGCAGAAGCTGGGAAAAAAGAGGGATACAGAGAACGAGTAGCCAATGCACACAGAGTTGCGTTTGGATACAGGTATAAGGGAAAGTCATTACAGCGTGCGTTGTTTCGATATATCCTGCAAGCAATGTGCTGAAATTTTAAATTACAGTTAATTTC
Organism: Lepidarchus adonis; assembly: GCA_037576955.1. Taxonomy (NCBI): domain Eukaryota; kingdom Metazoa; phylum Chordata; class Actinopteri; order Characiformes; family Lepidarchidae; genus Lepidarchus; species Lepidarchus adonis. The sequence continues at coordinate 2,759,816 of JBBIGC010000036.1, forward strand.
AGGAAACAATGGCCCTAAATCATGAGAAAGTCATAGAATTTTTTTTATTTCAGGGTATTACTGTGTTCCACCCCACAAAATGTGTTTTAATTATTCAAAAATGTCAATAACCCAATGTTTTAAAAACATTTTTATTTTAAAAATGCTACTTTTAACATGTTGAAGTAAAACACTACATATTTTTTACTCTTAAAAGGAGAATATCCATTTATTTATTTAATATATTTATTCATTTACTTTGCCAAATGTTTGTGTAAACTTATGTAAAAAAACATCCATTTATTTTTATATGCATATTATGAAGCACTATTATTTATCCCTAGCACAAAAGCAGAGGTTGATGGGTTTGCAGGTTTGGGGGATGGTTGCCCTTGAGTGAGCCCACAGACATAACCAACAGTAAATAAATAATTAAATGTAATTATACTATATCATACAATATTTATTTTAAATGTAAGTATTAATATAAGTGCAGTGATATTAAAGACAGAATGGCATTTTTGAAGCTGATTTGAGATTTATAACACATTTCTGTGCAATGATGGAACTGACCAGGAATGTTTCATCATAATCCAATAGTGATGAAGGGACACAACATGCAATAACTCATATGAACTCAGCCTTGGTTTCACCACTCAAGTTTTTCATCCAGTTTCAAACTCCACCAACCAAAATGCAAGTGATTACAACAATGGCCGTGACAGCGTGAAAATAACTGTGAATAAGGTGAAATATGTGAAAGGATGGGGAAGATTGCCTCCTCCCAGACACGTAGCTTAAGTAACAAGTACAGGGGTCCTCGAGTTACGTCAGGGTTTCGTTCCTCAGAACGTAATGTAACCTTTGACGTAAGTTGGAATTTGTGCATGTAATGATGCTGCAGAGGCTTTATTGAGCAGCAGCACAGCAGGTAACATTAATGAACGCTCTTATTACAGTAAAGCATTTAGGAAACGTTGCTCCAGACAGAAATGCTTCAACATTCACCACAGCAGTAAACGCACTGGAGACACTGACTTTGCACAGTGCACTATTAACCCCCCATCTCACCCACCAATCCACATGAACTCTTATTCAACACTATCGCTGAATAAAACATAAACATCACAGCAATAACAACAATAAACAGCTCCCACACAGAATTAGCACTGTACAGCACCTTCTTTCCCCCATCCCTGCACACACACACGCATGCACACACACACACTGCATGCAGCTCAGCATGTGGCAGTCCCTTCTTACCGTAAAGCATTTATTAGGCTAGATTTTACCGTATATGACAGTAAATATGCACATTTTAAGTAAGAGCCAGTAAATTTACCACAAATTGTTGTATATCGAGTGTGCGGTAACTCGAGGTCCCCATGTGTATTTATTTTCTGTGACCTCACAAAAATGGTGCATTCACAGTACTCTGCTCCTTGCCTATGACTTCTTTATATGAATTGTCTGGATGGATGTGTAAAACGATACATTTGGAAGTGTATACAATGTTTAAATCATACTTCATAACTTATAAGGGTTATAAGCCCTTTAAGGCTAATTATAATGTGTAGTCTGAATGATTTTGTAACTTTGAAACTTCTGTGTATATGACGTAATTGCGAGAGTAAAAAAATTTGTGTGAGACCCAACCTGATGTTTAATTCAATTTATTTATTGAATTTTTTTCCCCAAATGTAATAATCCAGCCAGCTAAAGATCTGACACTACTACAAAAGACATTTTGCCAGTGGAAAAGGGATTTTTGGACAGCAATGTTCTTTTTTTCCAGGTTTCCTGTGGAAGGAGTGAGGTAATGTGACTCCTGCCTCTCACAGTCTCTTAAACGCATCATTTCATCGAGCGTGCACTGGATTTGTACTGCAGGAGTGAGTGTTTAGGCTGCACGGCTTTGGTCATCCAGCTCACTCATGCCACAACAAATCCCCCTCTTAGCGCAAGATAAACACTAAAGACCCCATTCAGGGGATTTCGAGTGACTTAATACCATTAGCGGTTGTCAAACCAGCCATGCCTTGTGTGAAAGACAGTGCAGAAAGGGGTCCTTGTTTTTGTAACTAGCTGATAGAAAAGGTTAAGGATGTAGACACACCCACACAGCAGCTGTTCAACTGGACTGCATCTAAAAGCAGAGTTATGACTTTCATTTTGTTTTACTATTGAAATACAATTGTAATATTACAAAGATATTTCACTTAAAACAAGGCTAACGCAGCATGAATTATTCTTAAATATGACATTTCTGTAAGTTGAAACACAAGATCACCATTTATTTGCTGAATACAACATATTGAAACTATGATAAAATAAAATAAAACCACTTTACTCAATCCATTTGTGTCATTTCTGTAAAGCCTCACAGGGTTTTTGACTCATTAGGCCTTAATCCATGTCAGGTGTAGACAATTCCAGAGTGTAATAACTCGCGTGACCCTTTAAACCTCTCAGGGTGTTGTGCTTACACTCAACAGCCATGTAAGCAGCTGACTGAGGATCTGAAGAATCTCTTACAAATAAGAGAAGACTATAAAAGACACAAAATCTCCAGCTCAATATTTACTGCCTGAAATGTATTAAAAAATCAAATTTACGAAGAACTTATGAAGTCAAATATTCTGATAAACTACTCAAGTGTGCAAAGTAAAACTCCCTGCCAATGACCCACCAGAAGATCTGGCCTGCTGTACAGGCTTTCTCCTCAAATACCTTCTGCTTGGAAGGGTCATCAGAAGGTAACCTTAACTATGACCTTATGATAAAAGTAGGTGTCTGAAGTATACTACGCAAACATAGATAAACCAGAGGCATTTCAGAATAAAAGGCTGTGGAACATTACTAAAGGTATGTTTGGAGAAGAAGAGGCATTTCCGGGAAAAGTAAAGATTGCTGTGGGGATAGAGGGAAGAAAGGGTTCAACCAAATATGAATAAATCTTTGGAACTACTTTTCTACAGCCAGTGAAGAATCTGAAAAATAACTCAGGTCTTTCAACAAGACAATCCAAAGCATCTAAATAAACGTTATACTGCAAGAATGAAAAGAGAATGGCCTTCACTGTCCAAAAGCTTTACCATTATTGCAAAATTGTGATTAGATTTCATTTCTGTCTGTCTAATATGATGGACATTTCTGAAAAAGAACATTGACAATCAACTAAATAAAAAAAAAAACCCTGAAACTGTGTAATATCCACTTGAAGAACTGATGATCATGGTAAGAGATGTAAAGAATATTTTTAGTCTAAATTAAAGAATATTTAACAAAATCTTTCCATTATATTCCAATTCTAATACAATATGACTGCATATATGTATGAACACAAGTAAAAGACTGTTTGTGACAGAATTTCTCCACTTGTTTCTATGATCTATGAGTGTCAGAGCTGGTAGACAGGAAGGTCTGCATCTCCAGAGTAGGAACTCCAGCCTCTGGACACACCCCTCCCAGGTGGTTCTGCTAAATCAGGGCTTTTTTAGAGCAACTCACCCAACATCTCCAACCATTTACCATCTGAGAGATTCATATCTAAGGTATTGGTTCTTGGTTTTGGCCTTTGCTTGTGTTTTTTGACTATGCTTTTTGGAATTCCTCTGACACTACTGGTTTTGGACTGTTTTCTTACACTGGTTTTGGATGAACTAAAACTCTGATCACTGATTTTGATTGTTGTCAGTATAAAACTCTTTATCTGCACATGTGTCCAGTTTTCCCTACAAGCCTTACAGAGTAAGAAACAATAAATTGTGCGTTATTCTTTTATTGCTGGTGGCCATGAAAGTGACTGGATACAAACCAGCAGTGAGAAACGCACATTGTCTTAGGCCATGCGGGTGAGTTTTAGAAATTGTAGGCCAAAAGTCATATTGGATTATTGTGTAGATTGTTCTGTAGAATCACCTTGAATTAAAATGATGTCAGGCAGGTGTTGGATTGCAGAAGTAATGGTGAGGTAGAACCTTTGTGAAAGAGTTTGTAATAATGCTGAAATGCTCTATATGAAGAGCCGCCAATGGTCTGTCCTTAAAGACCACACTATGAAAACTTTTCCCTGGAATTGGCCTTTAAATCCATTCATTAGTATAGGACATTAAAGAGAGTGCTGTTTGTTTATTGACACAAAAAAGAAACCATAATGTAGTACACATGCTGGAATGCATTTAATGAGACATGCACCAATGCGTAATTAGTCTTTTCCCAGACAACCATGAGGATGAATCAGCCCTTCAGCTTGCACACTTTACTGCTGTCTCTTGCTCTAATTCTGCACCAAGTGCTTGGGCCCCAGGGGACAGTCTGCCTTTTCTTCCGACCAACCATGTTGTCTGATAAACTTTGGGCCTTCTTTCGGGTGGAAAACATCAAAGAACGCATTTCCTGAATTCATAAAAGAATCCTGTGAGCTACAGGAAAAGCCATGGTGTTAGTCCAGTGGTGAGAAGGTCCTGGGGCTGGCCTCTTTCATCTCAGAGAGCCTAAAAATTTCGCCCCAGCAGCTTTCGCTTTCAGCTGAAAGCAGTGCAGTGTTGGTTGATGTTCTGAAAGGAAAGGAAGCAGGGCTTTGAGACCACACCCCAGGTCCCAAGAGCCAATAGCATGCAGGTGCATTGGAAGTCCACAAACCCTGGAGGCTTAAAGCCCTCAAAGGACCCGTAGAGAACATTCATAGTTGAATAACCTCTTCACCTCTCACTGAATAGTACTCTGAGGCCACAGACGTCACACACGTGGCTTCATGGGTTGGATCCTTGTCTTTCTTTGCACATGAACTGAGGCTAGTGTTTCAGTGGGTCTGTTATGACTACACCTTAAATTAGCAGCAGATGGCTCCAAGAAACTGGGGTTCCTCATGTAACATTAAATGTGTTCTCTCCTTTCCGAATCCTTAAAGGGTTAAAACTTTCACTGGATGAAATTTAAGTGTTACGGTGGGGGTGGGGGAACAAAAATGAAACAAAAAGCATGTTGGACCTTGAATGTGTCAACAGTCATTGCTCACATTGTTAATTTGCTGTCATTACAACATCAGACACGTCATACGAAGCCTCAGAGATAGTTTGTCTTTCTTGGAAAGAGACTAACAGTGAACATCTGCACTAAAACATTACGTGTAGCACTTCTAATGAAAATACACTGTCAAGACGTCATGTAAAGGGCAGCGTTACTCTTTGGTTGGCTCATGTTTTATTAGTGGTATTTTTTGTGTTACTGCTTATGCTCTCCAAGGCTCGCCCCAAGCATTTCCGTGGACAAAAGTTCAAAAGGGTTCCTCCAAGCAATGCCATAAAGAAAACGGTTGAACCATTGACTTTGACTATCAGCGTAATGAACTGGTCATAAACGTGTTAGTTTCAGTGAAATGGCACTGTTGTGAAAGGGGAAATAAAGGCAAGGGGAAACTCAGCAGTAATGATGTGCTGAAAGGCCGAGCGCCATGTCATCCTCCCCTGACAGTAGGAGTTCCCCACATCTACAGCTGATTTTCCATGAAGTTTCACTCTCTGGCAGAGGAGAGCCCTGCTGTCCACCCTGACCTTTTCCTCCCTGTATGTGGTACCTTCAGAGAGAGAATTAGAGAGAGAGAGAGAGAGAGAATTAGAGAGAGAGAGAGTTAGAGAGAGAGAGTGAGTTAGAGATAGAGAATTAGAGAGAGAGAGAGAGAGTTAGAGAGAGAGAGAGAGTGAGTTAGAGAGAGTGAGAGAGAGAGAGAGAGAGAGTGAGTTAGAGAGAGTGAGAGAGAGAGAGAGAGAGTGAGTTAGAGATAGAGAGAGAATTAGAGAGAGAGAGAGAGAATTAGAGAGAGAGTTAGAGAGAGAGAGTGAGTTAAAGATAGAGAGAGAATTAGAGAGAGAGAGAGAATTAGAGAGAGAGAGAGGAAAAAGGAACAAGATAAATCATTTGACTGGTGGAGTAGTGAGGAGGGAGGTGGAGGTGGTGGGTGACGGAAAGGGAGGAGTGCTTGAGAATTGCATAGTGTAATTTCAGCAGCATTGGGGGATGGGTGTGTGTGTGTGTGTGTGTGTGTGTGTGTGTGTGTGTGTGTGTGGGTGTTTAGCTCGTTCTTCTCACCAGTTCCTCA
>JBBIGC010000036.1:2777560-2792847 GCA_037576955.1 Lepidarchus adonis
TATGAACTACACTAGCTTCTCATTTCACAGCTATTCCCTTTAGCATTAGCATGTCGTCTGTTAGGCTAATTAGTTGCTAGTTGCCTCTTAACACACGTGCCATTCCTGTCACGTATCCGAAGTCGTCTCGATTAAGCTGTTGCTCTAGTTTGGTGCCATGAGACATGAGGAAATTCTTGAGGAGGAGAGCGAGGCCAGCAAAAGACGGTGAGGATGAGCAGAAAGAAGCAGAAGAAGGGGGAAGAGAAGTCTGAGAGAAAGAGGCAACGATGATTTGAAGGTTATGCAGTTCAGCCCACAGCTTACACTTCCTAATTAAGTCAGCTGGGACCGTGGAGCTGAACACATTATCCACTTTTTTTCTGGGTCAAACAGAATGGCTAAAGATTACTGCTTTATGCCAAGGCTTCTTAACCAGACTTTTAATGTTTTATATTTGTGTGGCATCGATTTGGTCGCATTGAAGTATATCTACGCATAATGCCTATTCCCAATTCAAGGAATGAATTTATTGAAAGATTGAAGCAGACAAATTTCCATCACAAACCATTAGAGAAACTATATGATGATTTAGGGTTCTTAGATTTCTTAGACTTCTTAGGCTACAACATTATGTTCATCCTGCAGAAACATCCACTACATCTATGCCATTGTCCCATTTAAATGCTGTAACATCATAGCAGTTACTGAGGATTACAAAATGAATAGAATATAAAAATGGCTGCCCTTTGAAAATTTCATGATAAATGGATCGACAATGACGGAGAAAATTAGGTGAAATAAAGTGCACTTATTGATAACAAACACTAGAAGTTAATATCTACACAAAACATTACTGTACATTACTCTTAATCCACTGAACATTACTCTTAATCTACTCAGATCTTTCTTAGAGTGGTACAGACTTAATAAATAAAAAAATAAAATAAAATATAAACATTGTATATGTTTTATATATCAATTTTGCGTATTTATGTGAAATAAGGTGTAATGCTCAGTGGGTGTATATACTGTATATTACAACCAAAACTGGAGAAACTACAGTCTGTGTACCCCTTTAAAAAAGGATTGCAGTGGCACTATGGAAACTCCCTACTGACTTTGGACTACAGATGTTTTTCACATCTGTTTGGTGTAGGGATATCAACTGTGTAACTAGTATGAAGCTTACAAAGTTCCTTCAGTGAAGGTTAACCAATACATTTTCATTTGTAAAAACAAACATGATTTTCCAATGCTGTGCTCAAAATAGCAATGGACACTTCAGCTGCTTTGAATGCTTGTGTTTTAGGCATTATTCAAAATGCATTGTGATATGTATTGTATTTTTGCCCCTGTACCATGATACATGCCACATCATGAGGTTGTTTGCAATACCCAACCCTATTAGCAAACAATAAGGACAGCCGAAGAAATCAGCCATGCTCCCTTGTCCGTCTTTCAGGAACTGTACTCTTCAAGAACTGAAAAATTGGGCGGTTGTCCCAGAAGGAAGCCTCTTCTAAAGATGACGCACAAAAAAACCCACAAACTGTTTACTGAAGACATGCAGACTAAGGACATGGATTACTGGAACAATGCCCTGTGATCTAATGAGACCAAAGTAAACTTATTTAGTTCAGATGGTGTTCAGTGTTAACCAGGTGAGGAACACAAAGACAAGTGTGTTTTGCCTACAGTCAAGCATGGTGGTGGGAGTGTCATGGTTTAGGGCTGCATGAGTTCTGCCGGCACTTGGGAGCTACAGCTCATTGAGGGAACCATGAATGCCAACATGTACTGTAACATACTGAAGCAGAACACGATGCTCTCAGTTCAGAAACTGGATCGCAGGGCAGTATTCCAAAATGATAATGACCCCAAACACACCTCCAGGGTAAAGGCCAAGTATGTCTCCAGACTTAATCTGTATTGAGTATCTGTGGAGCATCCTCAAATGGAAGTTGGAGGCGCACAAGTTCTCTAACATCCACCAGCTCCGTGATGTCATCATGGAGGAGTAGAAGAGGATCCCAGTGGCCACCTGTGAAGCTCTAGTGAACTCCATTCCCAAGAAAGTTATGGCAGTGCTGGAAAACAAAGGTGGCCACATAAAATATTAACACTTTGGGTAAAATTGGACATTTTATATAGGAGTGTAGTCACTTTTAGACATTAATGGCTGTGTTATTTTGAGGAGACAGGAAATGTACGCCGTTATACAAGCTGTACACTGACCAATTGACATTGTATCAAATTGTCATATCTTCAGTTTAGTCCCATGAAAAGATACAATAACATATTTACAATAAATTGAGGGGTGTACTCACATTTATGAGATACTGTACACCATGTCTACTCTCATAACATGACTGTTCAACCATTATAATGTGACAAAGCAACTTTCTGCTGCTTGTAAAACTCTTTTACCTGCATATCCTGTGAGACAACACTTGTTAGAAGACTAAGATGTGTTTGAACCTCTTACAGACGACTGATAAGCCGACTATTGCTGCTGAGGGAACTGCAGTGCTGATATTTACACCATGTGAGGCAGCACCTTTTCCCACATGAAACCTTGTGTATCTCCTTCACTTTAAGCTTTTGCTGGTGTTTTGGAGATAAGACTCTCTGCAGATGCTTACTGTAAGGCAAACTCTATCTAGCATTGGAACAATGGGTAGTACTCTGCTTTGATAGTGCTCCACTATTAGTAGCAAGGTATCAGCAGCTATAGCTGCTTCCAATTATTGTCATTTCTTTTTTAAAATATGAGATGTTTCCTAGCGACGAACAAACCTTCCAGGGTTGAGGGCCTGGTGTTGGTGATTTCTCTGCACACCCACTTGAACTGGTAATGAACAGACACCTTGGATCAGGTGTGTTTGAGATAACTCACACAAGAAATGACATGGCAAATAATAAGAGGAACTCATCCTCAACCCCTCCTATCACTGACAGGGGCCCTCAAAGTAAGATGAATATTAGAGAATAATGAGGGCCCAGTATTATATTCTATACCTGGGCCCAAATGTTTAGGCAGCACCTCAGCCAAGACACATTTTATGTCTGGAGCTTTTAGTTTGAACCATCTGGCACAGTGTTACTAAAATTACATATAGATAAAACTTTAACGTCTATCTTGAGACATCTCTGGCTATCAGTCGTGCCATAGTTGACTACATCCGTGGAAGTTTGATATCTGCTCACTTTCAGTATTACAGATGAACACCAGAATGTTGACTTGGCCAATAACAGGAACACAAGAAAACAAAGAAGAGAATAGCTGCAGAAACAGAATGACAGATTCCTTATCATCTTAGTTTGAGGGCTTGTCCAGTAGGGGGAGCCATTCGCTGAGCCCCATGTTCAGAATAACCTGTGAGAGAGCTAGACAAAAACAAAGAAGAGAATAGCTGCAGAAACAGAATGACAGATTCCTTATCATCTTAGTTTGAGGGCTTGTCCAGTAGGGGGAGCCATTCGCTGAGCCCCATGTTCAGAATAACCTGTGAGAGAGCTAGACAGTGATGGAGACTAGCTTCTGCACAGTGTTAGTGGGGTACTATCGTGTTTGTTTATGGCTGTGGATTGGAAGTGTAATTAAATGGGTAAGTTACACCATGCTCTCATCGATATTGATCCAGCATTGCTCGCTGTGGCCAGAAGCGGAGAGTTTTAGGTTCCTTCAGCAATCAGCAGGAGGTTTCTGAGTTTAATGGACACATCTAAAGCTGGTGCATATGATCGCAACAGGGGGGGACCACCCTGGTGAGTGGCCATACACTCGATCTACTGCAAGCTACAGCGATTTTTTTTTGTGCTAAAGCATAAAATGTTAGCTTCATATCTTCCATCAGGAAGTGTAGGCCATTATTACTCAGATTTGATTAATGTGAGTGGCCGTACTGCTGTAATGGGCACCGGAGTGTAATTTGAGAAGAGCACACCCTTGTTAAGAAGATAGTCGTTTGTTATTTGTCTGATAGAGCTGACAGCCATGTTGGCAGGTTAGAGGACAAAGGAGGTAAACACAGGCAGCTAACAATTAGGATTTCTCTTCTCTGCTAGTGTCCAGCCCTGACTGGGAGGTGATGATAATGGGAGCCAGATGTTAAACTGTCTCTGCAAAATGGTCCCTCAGCTTTGTTATGGCCCTAATTATGAATGTTCATTTGCACATAGAGTAGAGTATTTTAATGTTAAGTGCATTTTACATTTTCATTACACCATAAAGATGATACAGCAAAAAAGTTATTTCAAAGTGGAAGAATAATATGATATAATACTATGATATAATTATTCAGACCATTTTTACCTTTCTCAACATGATGCTACAATCGTTTATATAATTTTTTCTCGTTAATCTACACTCAGTACCACGTAATGATGAAGTCAAAACAAATTTGTACATTTATATAAAAGAAAAATAAATAAATATCACATTTGGATGAGTATTCAGACCCATTACTTGGTACTTCATTGAAGAAATCTTTTAGGGTATGTTGCAAGCTTTACAAATCCGGATTGGGGACTTTTGCAATTCTTCTCCAGTTCACTCAGATTGGATAAGGACCGTTTGTTTTCAGGTCTGACCAGAGAGGTTTGAAGTCAGGGCTCTGGCTTGACCTGGTTGCACCAGATTTCTTCATTTGACAATTCTAGAGGTCACTGTGAACCTTTAGTGTAGCAAAAAACATATTGTAGCCTTCTGATCTTTGCTTTGCAACAATGCTGTACTTACCAAGAGATGGTATTAGGAAGCAGGGTCCTGCCCTTCATGTGACTTTGACGCATTCCACCTTAACATTGATGCAGACCAGTCACACCCCTTCATGGAAACAGTGTTCCCTAATGGACAGTGCACACATATTGCCAAAAAAAGAGTTCAAGGTATTAACATGGCCTCCAAATTTTCCAGTTCTCAAGCTGAAAATCTACTGGATGTGATTTTCCTACAGATCACTTTTTTCATTTTGGTGGTGGGTAGTTCTAATGTTAATGATGATAATTGCTCTTTTGTGTGATGATTAGAAGAACACAGGTTTGGATGCCTCCAGCCATTACATGGATGTGTAAAACCATCAGCAGCACCTGATTTCCTCTAATAAAGGCCTGACTGAGCCAAAACCAGCTATTTGATCATATCTGCAAGTACTAGGCTTCCACTAGGAAAGTGTTTGACTTACATCAAGTCATAACTTTGTTATTTTATTTGTATTTACGTTAATACAAACATACTTTAACATATTTTAACAAGCCTATGCAAAATTGATGGCTTATATGTTATTTTTATTTTTTCCCAGTAAGTAAAGTGAACAAACTTTAATTTTTACTTAACAAATATGTAATTTATTGTATTTTATGTCTGCTGATTTTGAGCACTCACCTTTATTAAAAAAATCCACAAAATGTGTATTTTTTTAAACAACTAAAAACAATGGTATATATCCAAAATGCATTATAAAGCAGAATTTTCTCTTTTCTCATGATATGCACGGAGTGGTCTTTGCATAATATCAGCGCTAAATTATTAATACCACTTTTATTAGAAAAAATCATAATGGTTTTCATTATACATCAGCTAATACTCATTTTTCTTTTGCTTTAATGTTTTCTATGATCGTCAGTGTCATGTACAGTAGTTACAGGTCTAATTTGAGGGCAGCTTGTGCATAAATTGGATCACACGTCATCCGATTGGGCCGTTTGTGCTAATTAGTTAATACCATATTTCACACTGTGTTATAACCCATAAAAATATAGTATAGCATGAACAGATATTAACTTATAATAAGATATTCAATGACAGCCAAGTGCGGAAGTTATCTCAGAGCAAGGTATCTTTTCCTCAGTTAAATGCCAGAAATTGAGTTTGAAATTCAGAGCCTTTTGAGTCGATTTAGCCAAACCCTCATCTTTCTTTTCTTTTATGAATTTCTACTCATCTCCTCATAGGTTGTGATGATTATATCCGTAGTCCAAATGGAGAAATGTCAGCATCCTAATTGCTGAGCCCCAGCCTTTTTTAACACTTCTTCTGTATTCATGAGGTTACACCACATCCTGACAACTATTGGCACCACTCAAGATGCAAATGACTTAGCCAATGTGAGATGGATTTAGACCTCATGCTGCAGTGACGCATGCTTGCTGTAGGACATGCTCTGCAATATCTTATTACTAACATTTCAGGCCAGACCATATTTCTAAGATCTATGCAAATTGGGATAATTCATATTTTGAGTCTCGCTCTCTCTTTTCTCACATTTTTGTCAGTCTGTGTCTGGGGGACTTTCTTTTTCTTTTTCTTTTGATGTAGGACAAGAGGCCACTACATCTTCAGGGCAAATTAAAAAGGTAGTGTCCCCAGGACATACTCTAGCAGACTAGGAAAGGTACCTTTATCAAATCGCCTTTTGTGTGCGACACGCAGCTGAGTTAACCTCATTTAATTGGGCTTTTTGAGTCTGTAGAGACTATTTAATGTGAGACTACATTAAAAATCCGTCATTTCAAATATTTAAAGCTATATTAGAATCTTAATTGAAGCATTGCACATTTCTAAGAATGTATTATTATTTTTATGAATGTCTAATAAATGGATCAATCATTTCTGTCACAGTATTAAGAATCTCCTAACTATACTTCAGAGTTCAGAGTGCTGCAGTACTTCTGGGAAGCTAAAAAATTAAAGATCTGCTTTGTCAGTATTTCTTGATAATGAAATCAATCAGATAAAAGGGTATTTAGCATTTCTGTCAAGGCAATGTTGAGGATTCTACTTCATTCAGTTATAAAATGCTTTTAATGCTCATAAAAGCTCACTCACATGAAACATCAAGTGATTCATCAAATTATTATATGCTGTAATATCTGAGACATGCACCATAGTTCCCAAAACTAACTTTTGAGATCACCATCATGTTATCTTTCAGCCTTTCTTTTAAAACTCTATACATACATGTTTTTGAGAGTAAAGGACCATTATCATGACTGTAAAGAATATATGAAGGAGGGATAATGCATTGTGAGATGCCCATTAGTGGAATATAAATCCAAGAAGTTTCAGACGCAAAGCTTATTATACGACTCTGTGCTATCACGAAGAAATAACGTTTTTCAAAGTATTTATGTTAATTGATTTTAATCGCAGTTTTGTGGCTTACTCTGAGAAAAAATAGTTCTTCACCCAAACAGTCTTCAAATTGCACCATCCGATATATATAAAATATAAAAATTAATATTGCAACTGTCATCAGTGTTTACTAATTGCGCTGATGGCAAAGTGATATGAAACCCTGAATCTGAAACCTGTTATAGCGTTATTCATCTGCAGTGGGCGTTATAAGAAAATAATGCCACAGGCCCCGGGCACCTTCCCATTCAAATTCAATGGAGCATTCATCTGTGTTCTGGGGCTCCATATTATAATCAATGTTAACCAAATACTATATTTTAAACATATTTCAAAAGTTCTCAAAGGAATTATTGATAAAGAATAAAATAACAAACATCCTCATCTTCATCATCATCATGATCAAAATCATAATAACATTCTGGTATCAGACTTAATAATGAATAATAATAGCATCAGACACAATTATCATAACCATCATAATCTGGTGGAAGCAACAGTAACATAACAAGGCAACTCTAACACCTGTAACATATAAACTAGAGTTGGGAGATACAGCAAAAAATATAATATAATCACATTTTGATAATTTTTTCCAACACTCCATATGTCACAATATACATTTTCCAGTCATCTATTAAGATGTAACAAATGATAAAAAGTACAGTATATAATGAGTACAACTGATGTTAATTCAGTGCTTCTCACAGGTCATTACAGTAAATTCACTAAGGTGAGACTAATGAAGATCTCTTTGAAAATGAAACATGAAGATCAAAAGTGACATTAAGTACTGACAATATCATGATTTTCTCAGAAAATCATTCTTTTGGTCACAATTTATCACAATAATAATAAACGTTTTTATATTGCTAAACTCTTATATGACCATTTTCTGCTGAGAACTATTAAGCATTCAGGTGGTTCATGGTGCTGCCATCACTTTGAAGTTGTAAGATTTTTCAAGGCATCAAATCCTATTTAAGAGAGTACCTTAAAGCCTTAAAGAAAACCGTATACTATATATATACTGTAGAAATCTTTGGAAAGCACAGCGAGTCTGGGATAAAGACTTCTAAAAGTTGCCACTGCTCCTGTCCATGAGGGACTTTCTTCTCTTGCAATTCACACGCACCATTTGAAATGATTAGGATTTGTGGTGACGGCACATAATGAAAAATTAATCGCATCAATCTTTCCATTGTTGCCAGAGAAACAGCTCATTTACAGCTGGTCATTGCCCACCTGCTCGAAGAGCTGGCGACAGCTGAGGCCTAGTTATGTTCTGCATGCCAATGACACACACACACACACACACACACACACACACACACTGCATGCTTTCCATAGCCACAGCGTAAATCTTTAAGACAACCACTTGACAATACTTCAAGCCCACCCTGTGTAAAGAACATCTGATTGCAATAACAATAGTAAGGAGATGGGGCAAAACGGGGCATGGGTGAAAGAGGGGTCTGAGACCTGTCCATGGTCTGAGACGCCTGCAGAGAGGCTTTCTATAGCAGGGATTACAAGACTGGTAGAAAAAGAGGCCACCCAGGTCGGGCCCATAATATTTGTCACCTTACAGTGGTTACAATTACTAATGACAAGGGCTGTCTTGATACTTTTGGACATAAACAGGTCAGCCATAGTAGCTCTTCTGTGGGTTGAGACCAGGCCTTCAGTCCCCACATTCAGGAGTAAGCCTTGGGTGCCGATGACCCTATCCACTTTTGGTAGGTAGTAACCAATGTATGCCCTGCAATGACTCAAATCCATATAGTTCAAATTATTTCAGCTTCTAGCACATCAAATTCATGATCCAACTGTTAACTTGCTGCTTAAAATCTCTTTATAGGAGCCAAAGTGATGTGAAAATCAGCATCACTTCATCTGCCAGTGGTTAACATTATTTTAACTTGAACGTTAATTCATTCTTACTTTTGTGACATTTGCATGCATATGTTCCATCGCAGTAAAAGAGAAAATTATAACACAAACTGTAACAAATATGAGCAAATGCATATATTTATTATAACAAATATTTTCGGCTAACTGAAGCTGAAGGTGTTAACATTATTTTGTAGGTTTTTAAAATACATATTTATAATGCATATATAGCTCCTATGCTGGGGAAACACACGATAATAATCATAAAAAATATTAAGAATAAGAATACATAATGCATAATAAATCTAAAATAAATGAAATAATAAAACAGTTTAAAAATTTAAATATAATATTTTATAATATTTATAAAAAATGCAATAATTGAATATAATAAAATAGCATTAATTACAGACATATCTCAAACATTTTCAGATAACTGAGCTGCAGTATTTCCTCTCTACTTCACATGACTCACACTTAGAACACACTTTTACATACACACTCTCATGTTCGGGAGCTGGGGTGTAACCAACCTTTGCATAACAAAATGTGTTAATGGCACTGAAGAAGGGTCCGGGCTTGTGGTCGGCGCTTCTACAAAAACCAGCATTAATGCAGTGCCCAGTTTGGTTTATAGTCTATATTCTTGGTATAAATATATTTTCCTACCCATTCAGATGCATAAAAATAGAGATGCTTAACATAACATCTGCCTGCATCACTGCACACTCGTTCCAAAAGACACACACTATCTTTATGACTGATTTCTCAGTCTGTGTTCTAAGGTCAGTTTTATGAAGTACAAGAAGTAGGGCATCCAAAAAATTTAGAAAGTTTCCCAAGCACAGTTTGGAATATAACACAGGAAAGCACAAGGTTATACTGGTGTGCATCAGACAGAGCTAGAATTATGTGAAATCAGTAACATCAAGGGAGGCAAGAGCTAAAGAGAAGAGACAATTACAAATGTGACACAGAAGACAATAATGAGTGGAGGCTCCCAAGTGGTGCAACAGGCTTAGCATTGCCCCTATTATCAGCAGATTGCAAGTTTGATCCCTGGTGATGCCACAGTGGCCAGAAGTCGAGGGTCCAAGACAGCATAATTGGCCTTGGTCTCTCTGGGCAAGTCGCATAGCCCTCCCTCTCCCCCATCACTCAGCCAGTGTGGATGCCTATTAGCTGATGTAATAGCATTAGCCGTTAGCGTTCTCTGCTAGGTTGCCCAGAGCTGTTGTGTGTAAGATAGGTAGCATTTCACAAGTGCTAAAGAAGCTAGCCTCCACCCTCTTAGCTTGATAACACTGTGTGATGGAGAGGACATATTGGGAAGTCAGTAGCAGTGCACATAAACCAGCTTCAGAAACCACAGACCAGCAGGTGACAATATGGCTGCATGAATAGTAGGGGTGGGAATCGCAAGATACAGGATACGTGGCCAACGATAGCAATACAACAATAATTGATACATCGCGATACATCACAGAAACACATGGAGCGTTATTAATTGACGTAAGTAACAGCAATGCTATCCTTAACTTTTCCCTTTTTTCTTTGCTATCATGGTTAAAAGCCCTGGGGAACCACTAATTTGGTTTCAGAGTGAATTCAGTGACTTGCTAACTTTGATGTGAACGCACTCTTCAGAAACCAGCGCAAAGACTCACTCGAAAAGGTGATGCTGTTTGTGACCCGTGGCTTTATTCATTCTTTTACTCTGTACAGAGAACATTTTCTGTTTCTCTTTAGCATCGAGCTGCCAACTGAAATTACAACTCTTTTTACAACTTTTCTATGACACCGTATTCCCACCGATTTCGCCACACCAGACACTACATAGTCCACAATGCATTGCTCCCAGGAAACAGGTCTCCACCAATCACATCGATGATGTGTGTTTGGAAGGCGGTTTCTAGTTTAACTCTCTAACATCTTTTTTAGCATGAGATCGATATATTTTTTGTCACAGTCTGGCATCAAGGGAGTCCCATGTGAAAAAGGACATGAAGAAAACCCCCAACAGTACTAATTCTATGTTTTGAGCTCTACAGTGATATTTGTCAGTCATTTTGCTGTAACAGACATTTTTAATGTAAATATGTTGTAATTGCATAGTTATTTACAAATAATGTTTTACAATTTCGTTTAATTAACATTCCATACAGATGAGCCTGGTCCCACTTTTCTGACCTTTTCACCCTTGTTTTTAGTATTAAAGAAAGGTAAATAAAAAAGGGGGGATACTAGACAGAATAAAGCAATTTTGCATTGTTTTTCCTTCAGGATGCAATATAACCGAACGTAAGATGCATTTCAAGATGGCTACACTATGGCAGACCTAGGAAGGCTAAACTCACTGACTCATCCCTCAGTGCTCTGGCACCCTGGCTGCCTCCGCTGGCTTGGCCTGGGCCTGGACACTGCACTAGGCCCCAGGTGTCAGGCTGCCACACAGTCTGCTAGTATCTGCTCTTGCTGTGGCTGGAGGAGTGTGTTTGATCGGCCATGTGGCAGCAGATGGTGGAGCTTTTGTGCTGCGGTGGCTGTTATTAGCCATGACTCACTACCATATGTTAGAATGGAAGGGCAGGTGGCCAGAAAGATTAATTTTTTAAGCAGGTATGATATGACTCTATCTGCAGCAAGCACTCCAAGAATAGATATTGTCTACAGCCCCCATCCAGCCATTTTGACAGCATTATTGGTATCGTCTGCAAAGAATTTCGAGCGATCTCCAACTCCTGGGCCTTTCAGAAATAGTTCCATTGTAAGTCCATGATTGCGTATTGAGGGCCCATTAGTAAATGTCCCTGAGTTAAGCTGAATTCGATAAGTGTTTGGCTCCAGGATCCACAAAGCCCCTTTTGACATTCTAAGGCTGGCAGTTTCACCATTGCAGCCCACATATGCTAATGCCTCATGTCCAAGAAAACGCTGACATGCATTACAGTCTTCTAGGTGCACAGAATACAAAGCAAACATCCAATCTATTGAATCTCAGCAGCATGTCTCAAAGAATGTGCTAGAACAAGGCAGGCACAGAGAAAAAGCTATACTCAGGGCTATTTCTGAACAGTTAGTACCCCATCTCTTAATCAGGAGCCCCCATCCTTTCCAGTCCAGATTATTTTGTAAAAGGAATAAAAATACAATATTCTTCATTCTTCAACTTTTAATTCACAATAATTCTATATGCATTCTATATAATTAATTAGTCTGTTTGGTTACTGTATCTTTAAGACAGAAGATATAGAAGGTAAATAACCTCTGTTCTAATTGAATCTTAATTAAAATGCTTGGAGTGAATGGCCTGGGCTGAACTAGACTAATAGACTAATTGAATGAAACATGAATATGTTGTTTTTTATGACATCACAAAAGTCATTTATTATAAATGAGCTGTTTTTTTGCACCTTGGCTTCCATATGTAGGCAGTATGAACAGTATGAATAGTGTTTGCATACTACATCGATATCCAAAACGTAAGGAAAATTCATAATCGTGGCCCTTAAACACTTCATTCTGCTTGATCTGAAAAATAAGTCTACGCCAGAGTAAACATGCTGAATGCACAATGAACTGTGTAGAGATATTTAAATGTGTAAACCAGTAAATTGCCTATCAATTAAAAAGATAAATGATAAATAAACTGAAGTGGGATGTGCGTCTTTTCAGCTTTCTTCCTTTTTCAGAAGCAAAGTCAATAACAATCCTCCAAAGATTTTCCAGTCATATGATTGACACACAGAGAATTAAAGAAAGCGCACTCACGGGGCCCGTGTGGAGCCTGAAGCGACTCCTTATACCGATGATGACAAGAAAACAGCCCAACAATTTTTGGATTGATGATCAATGCTGGTAATAATTTCCCATAAGGAACACACTCACAACAAAAATCAATCGCAGTGTGGTACAATAAATACATGCATAAGTGAGAGGGGGGGAGAAAGAGAGCGGGGGAGGAAGGAGTGGAGAGAGAGAGAGAGATAATGAATGTAAAATCTTCTGTTTTTCACCGTAGCAAATCACAGCACAGTCTAGATGTTGGAAGTTATGAAGAGTGCATTCAAAGTGCACACTAAATATTCATTACACCTCATTAGAGACTTGCGTCGCAGTTGCCAAAAAGCAAAAATACACACATATATTCAGCTCACTAATTATGCATGATTGGAATTTGCAAATAAAAAGCTTTCTCCTGCAGTCACGGTGTTTTGTTTCAGAAAGGATGGGTAGAATAAAGTTTTCTGAATTCTTTCATTTTGTTAGCGGTTTATAGTGACTGTGAAGCCGTGTGTGTGTGTGTGTAAGCGGTAGGGGAGCTGCTTCTGGAGGAAGTGAGGAATCAGTAATAGAGCTGTCATAAGCCTGACAGCAAATGTTGATTTCACTTTGGAAGTTTCTGCTTCAGTCAGCCGTTGGTGGAGGCCCTGTGCATGTGCTGAGAGGCTGTTATTGGGGCTGAGTCGCCCCATCCCACCAGGAGCCAAGCCCTCTGTTCCTCTCTGCATGACGCCAGGTCTTCAGGCCGAAAGCCTGCTGCTGCTCTGTCCTTCCTGACCAGCAAAGTAGAGAACTCTGTGAACAGTAGACAGAGAGGAGACAGTTCAGTTTTTCAGCTTAATATCTATATCCCATACAGTCAGGGACCATGGACAAGTTCCTTGGACCCAGGAAAGAACAGAAAACCTGTTCACTCAAAAAAATGTTAAGCATCTGCACACTGGCTGTTATTGTAAGCAGTATTGTGGCAGAATGTGTCCTGGGCTTTCTCTTGCTGCAGGAAAATATCTGTGTTAATAAAGAGCTGGAAGCCATGTGATTGGACATAAGGGGTGTCTACGTCTACACAGACGGTGTGAGTGACCACTGATTTCTAGTGTTAGTCAAACTAAAACAAAGAACCAAAACTCGTCTTGATAAGCAGAATATTGTGTACATTTGGGTTTATGACAAACAATTCATTTAACACACACTAAATATGAGAAATGAGCTCATGGTTGGACAGTGACATTGAAAAGAAAGGTCAGTTTATCTCACTAAAAAAGGAAAACAATAGGAATTCAGTGAAGGCAGGAAGTTGGAGCAATGGTGATTCTAGACTAAATTTGACTAAAGGTGGGGCAGTGTTCTTTCAGGGGGGCACATATGAGGACTAAAAAGACAATATTCAGTTTAAATTATAAGTTATAATATAATGTTATAATATACTTATAATATAAGTTCAAAACCTTTAGTTTGATAAAGAAATCGAGCATTAAAACAATGAGGCAAACACGTTTTCTAATATTGTAGCAGATTTACCACTATTACTCCTTCCTGTAACACACAGAACATGCACAATAACGCAAACAGTGCACCAACTCCCCCCCGCTCCCATGATGCACCTCCCTCAGCAGCCAATGGGAGCTGCTCCAACCACTACACTATAATAATATTTGGCAATAAAACACTGAAAGTACAATAAGTTTCCATTTTTTATTTTTTGTACAATGAAGTTTCTGTTTTCATGCACAATGAGACTTTTCTCTCGTTTTTGTATCTATTTATTTTGTTATCCTTCTATAGGATTGTAGACTCTACATCTCACAAAGTGATCCATATCAAGCTTTTCCTTACATGACCAGAATGATGTTGGTTACGTAACTTATTTCCCAGATACATTAATTATGGCTGTGAAACTGATTTTTAAAAAAAGGTAAAACTACTTGTTTAACACAGCAAGTTAAACTGATGTTTAAAAAGCCAAATTCAATGGCTTTGCTTATTCACAAACATAGTAAAACCAAGATGTGATTAGCGCTTGTTAACCAATGAAACTGAAGTAACATGAACATGTGCAAACATTGACTTTACAAAATTGAATCATTTTGATTAACTTCACCTCTTTGTCTTTGTCTTTGTGCGGCTGCAGTAGTTCACATCCAACATTCACAGTTTGTGCTGCTGGTCAAACAGCTGCAGGTAAGACAGTATGTGTAGCACTCTAAGAAGTCTGGGTAAAATCTGCTTAATTACTTCAGATGTTCATGCTAGCGCACATCACCATAAGACATTAATTAATTATTAATATTGCTGGCCCCTTTTGGCCCCTGTCTATAGCCGCCTCTGGGTGGGAGCTGTTTTATTTTTTTGGAGGGGGCGGGGTAATCAACAGTTTTTTGTTCAATTCTCAATTAAGATACATTTTTTTCGTATAAGGCAGGGGTGCTCACACTTTTTCAGCATGCGAGCTACTTTTAAAACAACCAAGTCAAAAAGATCTACCACTACAAAA
>JBBIGC010000036.1:2799912-2814900 GCA_037576955.1 Lepidarchus adonis
CGAACTGCCTGTTTACAGTACAGTCGCATCGGCACATATCGGATTTATATCGGATTTATTTCCACATATGAATGAGGACTGAATTCGATCTAAACATATCCAAATGCATGCGTTTTTTTCCTGTTTACACTGTCATGGGACAGATCCGATCTGTGTCACATATGAGCAAAAAATCTGAATTGGGTCACATTTAGCTGACAGTGTAAATGAGGCCTTATTGACTCATTGGTTTTGGCACCATAGTGGTGGACAAGACTTCCTTGACCAATAGAACTGCGTAGTCCCTTGTTGTCTTCAAACAATGACTTAGGACAATAGCATCATGTCTCAGGCCTTGTGTCTTCTCTGTTTAATTTAGTCGTGTGCTGGTAGATGATTCAGCTCTGCTAGAATCATGGTTGATGCAGCTCTTAAGGTAAATCTAGGCTTTTAAGTGAGTGAAACACGCAAACCACCCACGTGTGTCGCTCTGGGTAAGAGGATCTTCCTGTAAGTGTAAATACTGTTGAGAAACTGCTGCCTGCAGTTAGACTCTACTCCATTTTACTGGTGTGGAGCTTTTCCAGTGTTAACATCATGAACTCTACCAATGAGTAGTGGCTCATTGTCCCAATGGAGGGTCAGATGTTTGCTCTCCACTGAGCAACGATGGTGAAGTTGAACTGAATTCAGTGTATGAAACAAAATAGTGGGACGTCATTTTCAGAGGTGGATGCATTATGTCGCTGAACAATACCTTTGCTCTGAGCTGCAGGGCTTCAACCTTGAACGGGGGCTCAGTTTCAAGGGCCCGAATGGTGTGTCATATTTAAAAGCAAGATTAGCTTGTCTGATGTGTCGTGCACACACATAACTGGGCTCTTGCGCACACACACTTCAGTTCAACCCTCTAATGCTGTACAGCAGATGAGCAGGAGCCCAGCATGACAAATAGAACAGCATCTATGGAGAGTCCAGCAAATGCTGGCTTTGCCCATGGACCGGCACTGACAGTGCTCATTAGAAAGAAATAATGGTCGGCCTTACGTGCACCGGCCATTATTAATATGCCTTTGCTTGGGGATGTCACAGGTTAACTACTATTTCATTTCACCTTGGACGACCTCCAGGAACACACACCTAATAACGCTGTCAGCTCCCCTGCTGACAATAGCAATTTACCGCACCCGCACCTACAATGGCCATAGTGCTGCTTTAAAAACACCCAAGACCTTGAAGGGGTTCTCCTCAAGTGACACACACAATGACTCTCGGCCTGAACACCCACACACACACACACTGATTTTTATACCATGTCAGGACCTGGGGTCGTATAAAGTTGCACAAAAACGCTTAATTACCCTCAGACAAATAACACATTTTGTTGATTCTCTCTGCTGAAATAGATAAAGCCATATTCTACATAGAACTGTATTAAATATTTTGTTTGTTTACTAATTTATATGCACAATGTCTGTTTATTGGATGAGTTTAACATACTGGAAAAAACATAAAAGTACATAATGTGCAATAACTTCTGTAAATTCATTTAATTCAGCAAATACACAATAATTGTGCATTAAAATGTGCAGAACTGTGTTCTCTATAGACTATATGTACATCAAAATCTCTATATATTGCTGTGCCCCATATGCAATATACTCCAATATAACCCCAGTAACAAAAAGCAAGCAAACAAACAAAAGCAAACACAAAATAACTTCTACTAAACAGTTTTCCAGAGTGCTGGTCTGTTGTGTTTTTCTCAATTTTTGAGAAAGTTTTTTCTCTTTTTTTGACGTTTGTCCTGAAGATATAGAAAAACATACAACATTACAGGTCCTATTACCTGCAGGCCCCTCAGACGGCAGCAGCGGGCAGGTCAGGGCAGCATTATTAGGATCACATGCAGCAGCTGAGATGAATACAGGGGCATAAGCAGGGTGAGCGATTGAGGAATAAAGCAACCGCCCTGGAGCAAAGGAGCAGATAATTGTGCTGGCTGCACGGCTCTGGAGAGGTGTTATCTATGCACACACATTAGCATGCATCAGACAAAGGGGATACATGATAATTGGTTGGAGGGGATGAAGATGTATCTTGAAAGGGCTACGCAGGAACATTGGACATCAGTAGCACTGAAATGACTTCAGGATCCAGTGATGATGTTACAGAGGAAAATCTCTGCAGCCGAAGGACCACTCTTGGGTGAAGCAGGAAAAGGTAATATGGGTGTTCATCACAAAAGCTCCCTGTAAACAGTGGGTTAAGATTATAATATAGCAACAGCACTGTGCTCTTGTGAACAGCAATAGCCAGTCAGCCTAAACAACAAGCTTATAGACTGTGGGAGGAAACCGGAGCACCCGGAGGAAACCCATGCAAACATGGGGAGAGCTTGTTCACTCCAAACCAGGGGATGCAACCCAGGACCTTCTTGCTGTGAGGTGACAGTGCTAATCACTGCTGTGGCATATTTACATATACATTTGTGCTCATAAGTTTACATACCCTGACAGAATTTATGATTTCTTTTTCAGAGAATATGTATGATAGCACAAAAACCTTTCTTTCACTCATGGTTAGCGTTAGTATTAATCAATGGGTTTATACTTTTAAAATTATAATCACAACACAAACTACCCAAATGACCCTGATTAAAAGTTTACATACCCCAGTTCTTAATATCTTGTATTGCCCCATTTAACAATGACAGCTTGAAGTCTTTTGTGGTAGTTTTAGATGAGGTTCTTTATCTTCTCAGATGGTAAAGCTGCCCATTCTTGCTGCAAAAAAGCCTCCAGTTCCTGTACATTATTGGGCTCCTGCATGAACTGCACATTTGAGAATCTCCCCATAATGACTCAATGATATTGAGGTCAGGAGACTGAGATGGCCACTTAAAGAACCTTCGCTTAATTTTGTTGTAGCCAATGACAGGTCGACTTGGCCTCGTGTTTTGGATAATTGTCATGTTGGAAAGTTCAAGTACGCTGGTGAGTGCAAATTTTCCCCCCGTATTTTTTAAAAACCTACTGCATTAATCTTGCCATCTTACCAAATTTCCTGTGTAGCTTACACATCCCTGAAACATCAGTGATCCACCACCATGTTTCACAGGAATGGTGTATTGTGTTGTGGCATTTTGTAGACGGGATATTTTGTGGCATTTGCATAGTAATGGTTTTCTTTTGGCAACTCGACCATGCAGCCCATCTTTCATTAATTGCCCCTTATTGTATCTTGAAACAGCCACACTACATTTTTTTCAGAGAGTCTTGTATTTCACCTGAAGTTATTTGTGGGTTCTTCTTTGCATCCTGAACAATTTTTCCTGGCAGGTGTGACTAAAATGTTAGTTTGTCTACTGGACCGTGGTTTGGTTTTTCAACAGAACCTCTAATTTTCCACTTCTTAATTAGTGATTGAACACTGCTGATTGGGATTCTCAGTTCCTTTGATATTTTCTTATATCCCTTTCCTGTTTTATAGAGTTCAACTACCTTTTCCCACAGATCCTTTGACAATTATTTTACTTTCCCCAGGACTTTGAATCCAAAAAATGCCACTGCAGCACTAGATGGAAGATGCAAGGATCTGTCAGGAGTCCAGAAACTCACTGATCTTTTATCCTCACCCACTAATTACAAGCAAACAGATCACAGGTGAAGATGGTTCCTTTAATAGCCATTTAAACCCATGTGTTTTAAGTTGTGTGCATGTTATCAGGCCAAATCACCAGGGTGTGTAAACTTTTGATCAGGGTGGTTTGGGTAGTTAATTTTGTCATTATGATTTAAAAAGAGTAAACACCGTTATTTTTGTTCATTCGTATTCTCTGACAAAAGAAATCATAAATTCTGTCAGGGAATGTAAACTTATGAGCTCAACTGTGTATATATACATATATATAATACTCGTACAACATTTTAAATATGAGTAATAAAAAAAAAAGCAATTGCAATAACTAAGAATATCAATTTTACAGGCAGACATATGTATAGATAGAGAGATGAATAGATGAATGATAGAGAGACAGACGGACAGATTGATGAACAGAAACATATCTAGACAGATGAACAGACAGACAGACACAAATGAAAAAAAAAAACACGAATGAATAAAATATCCCCAGACCTCTCCAAATGGACAGATGGATGGATGAATACATTATAGATAGACAGATAGATCGACTGACTGATTGACACATAGATATATAGACATACAGGCCGGAAAATGTTCACAGAACAATATTCTCACAATTATGGGTAAAATAATACAGAAGTGCCAACAAAAACAAATATGGGCCATTTATATAGACGCCTGCCAAAAATCAACCCTTAATGCTACGAATCTGAACAACCCAGAAATAAAGGTGCACCCTGAAAACATTAAGAATGGAAATGTGTGATTATTCCGACCCATTATTTCATCTTTTAACTAGAGACAAAAGAATGAAACCAAGAGAAGAACCATAAACTTTGAAACTAATTAAACGGAATGAAGAGTTTCTAAGAAAAGCCCATGAAAATGAGCTAAAACATATGCAATATACTGGAGTCCTTTATATTGGAGAACTATGTATGATCCACCCCCACTCTGGCTGGAGTAGGAGACTCTGATGAAGGTCATTCGTAATGATTAAAATCGAAATGATTTGTAAATGACTCGCGGGACCTGGAGTCCAGTGGCACCTTCATACAGGAAATTGCATTACCAGTCAAACGGCACAGTCGGGGGACTCCCACCACCACCGGCGTCTCCACAGCCTTTCCCTGCCTGCAGCTATGGGCCTTCAAAAGAACAATCACATGCGCACGAGGAGAAGCAGCAGCTGATAAATGGCGGGGAAGCGTTTTTTATATTGCTGATATGGAATTTTTTGGCCATTGCGATATTTTTTGCCCCAGAGGTTGGAAAAGCATTGATTGATAATTAACACCCAGAGCGATGTTTAGAGGCACGATTTCCCAAGAGAGCGCAAGGGTTAAATGAAATTTTGTGCCATAACAAACAACGGTGATAGTGTGAAATATAGAAGTTGTGACATTAACATATATAGTAGGTGTATGTAGTGAGAGAGGAGCACTGGTCGATTAAAGAGGAATTAAAGTGTCCTATCATCACACTTCTCCAAGGTGTGGTGGATCTTCTAGCACATGTTACCGATAAAATGTATTATATTGGTAAATACACAAATCTAAGTTTCTAAAAAGTTGGGGCAATTTGTAAAATGCTGTAAAAACCCAAATTCACTGTTTTTTATTCTGTTAAATGTTAATTTAACTAAAAAAAACAAAGTAATCACTGCAAAAGTTTGGCTGACCAGCTTAAGAGTATTTGAACACATTTTGAATTGTGTCTGCAACACACTCAAAGTTGATAGGAGTGATTTTTAAAGACATAATTCTTAATCATGATTTGGTATAAAAGTAGAATCCACCTCCTTTTGTAAAAAAAGATGGCTCCTCACGTTCAATTTGTAGAAATAAAAACCCATTTATTTCTATTTCCACATGTTCACTTTTGAAACTGATGTGGTTTCATTCACCAAAAGTGTCATTTATTTTTATATTATCATTTTCCAACCTGTCTTTACCTCATCAGAATTAAACAGGCTTTTTGTTACTGTACCTTTAAGACTGATATATGTAAATTGTGAGCATTCTGATTGGCTGCTCTATGTTATGCCAAAACCAGTTCAAATCAAAACATCCTTTGCAATTTTAGTGAATGGGTGGTGCCAACCTGCTGTGAACAGTAAACTGATTTCCAAACAGATTTATTTCCACATACGCCAATCGGTCATAACGTTAACATCACTGACAGGTGAAGTGAGTAACATTAATTATCTGATTATTTCATTACAGTTGAAGGTGGGATATGCACCCAAGGCCCTTTGATGCACATGACGAATAAAGATTAGTCTGTCTGGTGTGATTCCAAAGAAGAACCCCTGTTGCACAAAATGTGAATGTTGGCTCTAATAGAAAGGGGAACCTATACAACATTGGGGC
Organism: Lepidarchus adonis; assembly: GCA_037576955.1. Lineage (NCBI taxonomy): Eukaryota > Metazoa > Chordata > Actinopteri > Characiformes > Lepidarchidae > Lepidarchus > Lepidarchus adonis. The sequence goes on from JBBIGC010000036.1 coordinate 2,805,909, forward strand.
AGGTGGGGTTAATATGGATATGTATGGACTTAGAAGTGTGTCTTAAAACTTAAATCAAATTTTTTTCTTTTTAAATAATGAAAGAAAATTGGGTTCTCCATGATATGGACCTTTAAAATATATTATGTTTTATAAAGGGACAAATAATATTTCCTGCTCTGCATTCCTGGATGTAAACTCATAAAGTCAGCGGTATTTAAATTCCATCCATTTTGTACAGGGGTAATTACATTACCACTGTGAAATTCAATTGACAAAATTATCCTCGCTTCATTGTCAAATCACATTTGCTGCGAAGAGATCAGAACAGCGTTATTAGCAGTTTTCACCCACTGGTGTTCTTGGGCCGACAAATCCTGAAATGAAGGAGACGTATGATTATCCTTCACCAAGAACACAACACCAAGGTGACCCACAAAATGTCTTTGCAAACCGACTTTATCTTTATCAAGATAAAGTTTGGTAATTGTTCAACTTTCCTCAGCTGTAGTCAGCAAGACATGCCTGGAGTCCAATGTGTGCTTTTTTTAGAATTGGACCTAAGAGTAAGTGTTGTTACATTTGAATAGAAAACCTCAACTTAGATCTGAGAAAATAATCGTTTGTCGAAAGCTCCAACTGTGTCAAAGTGGCGCAATATTTGAATGACTCACTGTGAGCTTCGGGTCAACAGGGTCTGTTTTCAGAAGTGTTGTTATAAATATAAAACTTTTTAAAATACATTTTTTAAACTCATGTTAAATATGTAGCACACTTAAAAAAACCGAGCCAGGCGTGTTTTGAGTTTTGTGGGTCTTTACTGCAAATAGACACAGAGATCGGAACACACAGTTACTAACACAGCTCTGCCGTTCGCCTCATCTTAGCGCTAATTTACAATGTGTAGCCGATGCATCACCATTAGAGCGACATTAAACGACATACACCATTTCCATTTTTCCACAATCCTACTGCGATTATTTTTCCAATATAGACAGTTTCCCGGCGTAAACTAGTCAAACCTGTAGCCACTGAATTCCAATACTAAGGGCCAGTGGTTAGCTTAGCTGCTAGGCTAGCGCTGCTACCTACAGAAACCACATTTAGTCAAATTCACTTATTGGAGGGGATTAAATGGTAAACTTTTCCCATTTTACATGACCATGTGTTTTATCTCACCTAGTTTACTAACATTGTGTCTCGCTTTCAGTCTCTATTTTTACAAATAGAAAGGCCCCCATTTCCCAATGTAAAAGAAAGAGATGTTTATAAGGGTTAATACTAAGTTTAACCTTATGTCTCATTTTGTCATCACAGAAGCAAAAAATATGATCAGCACAAGTTGATTTTCCTTCAAATTTATTAGAAAAAATATAAAATTTAATATATTACACTACAAAAGACATTTACGCAAACATAACACAGTAAAAGGGAGTAGACAATCACCACAACACCTATTTTTCTGTGCTTTCGCCTTTTTTGTTACTGAAACAATTATGATCCTACTCTCAACAGTTGTGGCTCATGAGATTCAAAAACATAATGTTGAAAAAATGCATTTTACCACAGCACATCTCGACACCGGGCATATATTTGCATTAATAGGTTTGTGGTTTCTGTTCCATGTCAAAAAAAACAAAAAACAACTGCAATTCTGTTTATGTCTTCCATACCAGTGTTCCCCAGTGAAGTCCCAGGAGGTCCCATTTGTTTTTTAAAGTCATAGCCCCCCACCCCCACCCCTATTTTTAAAACCTACACCTGGTTCAACCGACTATTTTGGGCATGTCTGCTCTGAAAACCAGTATTTTTTATTCATGTTATGCAGTATCTGATGTTTTTGTATTTGTACCATGAGTACAGTATGTAGTGGCCACTGATCTATCTCGTGTATCACACTGCTTTAAGGAATAAGCATGATCATTTCTATGCATTTTCTTCTACTTTTACTGCCAATGTTCACTCAAAACATACACATAATAGAATTCAGGTCCTGAAGCAAGTGTGCTTCTATTGTAAGTATATTTTAAGTAAACATTTTCGTTTCATTTTTTCTTAACAGAGTAATATGTCAAATTACAGTCTGCTGAAATTGAGCGATACAGACCCTGGAGGCAGAGATAAGGTTGAGGAGCTGTTTCTTTCATTTAGGTCCAACTAGAGCAGTGATGCCCACAGAAATCAAGCCTCAAAAGCTCACTGCAATGATTTGGCTACTTCCATACGGCTTAGTGTAATTCTGAATAAACTCACAAACTGGCTCTGAAACATCGTCACTCCACATACATTAACACTGAGAAAACATTTAGTTCTCTTAAGAGCTTATTTTGAGTGTAAACGTGTTTAAGTGTGTGAATATATTGGCAATGCTGAAACCAATTAACTCAATAGTATTAGACAACAAATGCTGTTCTCCTACGAAACTCAAAATTTGTGTTAAAGGTGCATGTTTGACTTTTTTATTGTGCTTCTAATCACTTCTAATTAGAGCTGTGCTAATTTTGGATCTAACCACCAAATATCTCTATGAAATTAAATGAAACTTCTCAAAAAAGAGATTTTTTTTCCATCGCCCCTGAACGAAGACACTCAGGGCATTTTTCCACTGCACAAAGCACTTGAACCTTTGGCAACAGAAACTGTGCTTTTTCCACTGGTAAATACCAAAGGTTCAAGTTTACAGTTTTAATGGGTGTTCTCTTTTATTCTGGTTAAACTTCCACCTGAAGCCATTAATAATTGAGTAATTCCTCCCTGTACCATGTAAAGATAGTCAAACACTATTATATCCCCCACTGCACCAGAATTGCTATAATGGGAATATGAGATTATAATATTAGATTATGTAAACTGGTACATTGACGTGGTTGTTGCCATTTTCAGAATTATTAAATTGTTTTTGTAAACTTTGTAAATTGTTTGCAACTGTGGCTAATGCTAGTTAGGGGAATGTTAGCATTTATGCTAGCTTCTGCAAAATGCATATTTGCTAATTTTTTTCACTCTTGACAAAGTAAAACACAAACTTGTTGACATTATTGTATGATTGTAGACATCTAAATGAGTGTACTTAGTTTTAAGTTATACTGGTTATGTTAAACTAGAATGACTAAACTAGGACCTGAATACATGTACACATAAAATGAGAAAAATCATCGTTTCCATGACAATTCCCTCTGTCTCAAGCAGTGAGTTCTGTCAGATCTTGTATGTTTATGTGCAGTGGAAAACTCCCTGAATGGACATAACTGGCGGAGATAAACAAAAAGTTGCAAAAATACCATTTAAATCTGAAAACACATTCAGTAGAAAAAAACAGGATGCCCAGCACAAATGAAGCTTCATCACAAAACTAAGGTGCCGATTACAGGAAAACAACAAAGACAGCACTGAATTGAACTTCACACAATGGTTTGATTTCAGTGTTTGCTGATTTTCAGTTTGTTCAACCATCTAAACAATGAAGCATGTTCGCAATTAACAATTTGCATCTGAACTCCACGAGCAATTACATGTAAGGCTGCATACAAGGGTATATGCAACCGCGGAATTATGGCGTCACCTCTTACATGATCCTAATTCCACAAAAAAATACTGCATCACAAGCTACTGTTTATAAGGTGCAAAAGTAACTCTCGTCCTGTTTAATGAATGTGATGTAAAAACATAAACTGGGAATCATTCTGCCTTTTGTCCTAGCCTAGCATAACAGTAAAATAATCTACTAAAGGGCTCCTAATGCTAAAACAATAGAAGCATTAAGACGCTATGTAAAATTACAATAACAAAGCTGTAATTACTTCCACTGTTTATAATGTAAGCTCAATTTTTTTGTAATTGACCATGTAATAAACATGACCTTAGCATGACTTAATTAATCTCATATTCCAAATGAAGGCAGTACTGGCTCAAACATTCAGGAACCCTGTAATGTTGCTTAATGACATGGTCAGTTCTGGTTTAAATCAGGTTTAAACTTAAAATTTTGTTCATAGTTCTAAGTCAAAAAGGAATCTTCAGTGGAAAAAGTCCTTATTTGCTTCATTCTTGTTTCTGGATTATAAACAGATGTGTTTTGCAGTGTTCAGTGAACAAGTTTAACATGAATCTTAACTGTAAAATACATTTAATCTGAAATTCCAGATGTTGTGCATCAACTTTACAGCTTTAACTTCTTACAATATCACTGCACTGTTAGCTGTTCTGACTTTCAGATAGGATACTCGTTTAGTTCCAAAATATGTTGGGGGATATTGTTTTTGTAGCATTTTGGACTAATTATGCTAACTTTTGTAATAAAATTATATACTAGGTAAAATTCTGGGCAGAATAAAATAAATATAATTGAATAAGCGTCGACATAGCACAATCAGTTGCAGAATTCAAACATCAAGTGCTGTTAAAGGACCAGCTGTAAACCGATGAGTTACAGAAAAGCACTATAAGCATTTCTTTGCCATGATGTATGTACTGTACAATGTATACTAATTATTTCCAGCTAAAAGTATATGAACCCCACATGAACATGGATGGACTTTTTTTCTTTTTGCTTTATCTAACTATACACTATTTACATAAACAATGTTAACAGTGAACAAAATACAGTTCTGTTTTTGAAGCATCATACTTCATATGTACCCCCCCCCAGCTTAAGACACATATGCTGTGCAAAATGAAAATCTGTACATAAGTATCCATTGCTTTGTCCACTTAAAAGTTCAAAAAAGAAAAGAAAAAATGAAAACAGTATCAAGCTCTAAATCTAATATTGCTTTGTAATACACGTCTGCACCTTCCTTCAACCAAATGATATGGTCTTCAATCTTACTGCATGGCCTTTGCTCCGAGTGATGTTTTGAGGAATCCAGCTTAGGTAGACTGTAGGTTCTGCTGTTTTTCTGGAGGTAATAACATTGTTGCATGAGGTTTCGAAAAAGTGCTATACATTCGGCCCAGAGACTCCTGACAGTGGTCTTGGTCAGTGGTCCTACCTGGAGATGTGCCACACTTTTCCAAATTTTACACTTCCGACAAGCCCAGTTCTGCAAACCATCAAAGCTGTCAGTATGATGAGGAGCTGTGCATAAACGCAGAACACGTTTTGTCCAGCCACTGAGACATTCTCCCCACTGTTGCTCTTGGATATCAAGTCTCTTCCCTTCAATAGTTCCATTCAATAAATAAGTGTCCATGGTAAAAAGTGCTAGGCTACTACTGTAGGTTCAGCAGGTCTATGGGCAGTCTCAGACAGGTATGGTGGCGTTCATCATCTGAACCCGCATCTCCTGGATGCTGTTGAGAATCTTTTTCTGGTGCCCAGCCAGTGTGACTCCAACCCTCCTTAGATCCCTGCAGATGTCAAGAAGATGCAGAGCATTGTCAGAACATCATTTTATTTTTAATAATTTTATATTAATTCAAAAGCTCATAAATGACTATAATCATTTGAGGGTATTTTTTTATTTAAAAAAGTAAAATAATCTATAGATCTAGTAATAAGACATATACTGAAATTAGACCAACAAGCAGTGAAAAGATAATGTTGTACAATTCTTTTTTTCCATTTTTGTCACACTTTAATGTTTCAAATAATCACACAAATTTAAATATTGGGAATGTAGGTTTGGAATTTCTTCTCCCTTAATAATTAAATCCTGTGTGACAAAGTGATTGCCCCCTAAATCTAATAACTGGTTGGGCCACCCTTCTTCAGCCAATCAGAGGTGGACTTGCTGGTGTGTTTTTGATTATTGTCCTGCTGCAGAACCCAAGTTTGTTTCAGGTCACAAACACATGATCGGACATTCTCCTTCAGGAGTTTTTGGCAGAATTCATAGTTCCAATAATCACACTTTGTCAGGCAGGTATGATTTAAGTGATTTATTGATTGAGAACAGGTGTGGCAGTAATCAGGCCTGGGTGTGGCTAGAGATACTGAACTCAGGTGTGATGTTTTATGTTTTAAAAGGGGGCCAATCACTTTATCACACAGTGCTATGTAAGTTTGCATGTAGGTTTGATTTTTTTTCTCCCTTAACAATAAAATCCTTCACTTAAAAACACATTTAGTGTTTACTTGTGTTGCCTTTGACCAATATTTAAATTTGTTTGACGATCTGAAATATTTAAGTATGACAAAGATGGAAAAAAAGGAATCAGGAAGGGGCCCAACACTTTTTTCACATATAACTTTATATATATATGAATGAAAGCATGAATAAAACTTAAAGAAAATTGCTGAACATAATATTTGTATTAGAAAAACAAAAGGCATTCCATTATTAGGTCATTGTAAAGATTTTGCTATTGTATGTAGTTTTAGAACACATTAATTTCAATAAATAAATAAAATCCATAACCTTACTTGTGAAGACAACTCTTATTTTCTTTTTCTTTTAACTGCATTGCCATTATCACACATTAACAGGCAATCTAGTAATGGAAAATCACTTTCCGTGGACGCAACCCAGTATGCTGGTAATTAGAAATGATTGTATACACAAAAGTGATTGCAACCCCCGGGTGCTCTTAAAATCTCAAAACTTGTCAGACTAATCAAAACAAAGTCCTAGCACAATTAAGTGGGGTTGCATTTTTAATGCGTTTACACTGACTGTAATGTATGGCAAACAATACCCATGCCCCTCTCAGCAGCACATGACAGCGGGGGTACTTACTCCAAGGTCATCTGAGTGACTACTTCCAGTGAAGTGTATCCACTTTCCATGAAAAGCTCGGTGTATCGACCCATTTTTATGGCATCTAACCATTCCCCTACAGAGCTGAACACACAGAGCTCCGTGCTGCCATGCTCCACTAATAAATTGGACACCCTGTGGGAAAGACAAATGGACTGTTGAACAAATGGATGCATAAATCTAACAATACAGTGCTACATAAAGACTAAAGACAGTACAGATGAAGAAAAGTTGATCTTTTGTTCATATATAAAGGAATTTTCCAAATAAACTAAACCAAATGACACAAAAAGCCATGTTTCTCATCTAGAACCACAAGTTGCTGATGCTTTCACATAAGTACCAGTCAAGTCAGTGTAATACAAATAAGAAATCACCTAGCGGCAGCAATTTTTGTGATATATATTATTTGATGATTCTATGACAGACTCATTATGATTATGAAATTAGATCTCATTTTTGAGATGATTGAAAAATCAATATAATAATCATGGATAATTTAGCCAAAGGTCCAGCTATTGCCACAATAGCAACAGAGCAGAATTGTAGTGTTAATATGCAACACCCATGAAACAAATTCCCACACTCCAAATCAATTTCTTATTAAATGTAACCATAATTCCATAACACAATTGCAAATAATGGATGATTCCTGCATGTACAAAATACAGAGTGATTCACAGTGCAGAAAATATATTTGATACCATGTAATCACCATAATTGGAAGTCATTTGTATGCTGTCACTTCCGCTTAACTCAACATTAAATCACGAAATACCAGAGCTTATTTGTTTCAAGTGTCATTAAATCTTGATTTTGCATGACAGCCATGCAGCAAGGGCTGTTAACAGTTATCAGCGTTTCACAGACATGACACAGTTTTTACGCCCATAGACCAGGATGATAAAACGCCATAAATAACAACAATATTTGCATCTATTAAAGGGAGCTATGCTGATGCTAATAGAAAACAGACATAAACAGGAATGGAGAAGATACAGAGGCAGAGACCAGGAAAAACAGGCAGGTAGACTGAAAAGAGGAAATGATGAAGAGATAGAGAGAGGTTAGAAGAAATTGAATAAGACAATTGAATTATATGCACATTATATAATGGCTCATGCTCAGCTACAGTACCTGTTGGAGGGGTTGACAAGGCTTTTTAAGCTACTCGGGTTGCGGATGAGTTTGTCCAGTAAGCTCACAATCTCCTCAAACTTGGGTCTGCTGTTTCTGTCCTTCTGCCAGCAGTCCATCATGAGGTGGTAGAGAGCTGTAGGGCAGTCCATGGGGCCGGGCAGCCTGTAGCTCTCCTCTACTGCCTTTATCACCTGATACACATAACAAACACACATTTTACACCAAAGTAACACAGTATTGTAATGTGTATTTCGGTGTACACAATGTCTATATACGTAAGAAGGCTTATGCTGAGCTTATAGAGGCAACAATACAGTGCTAATAGTCAAATGGAAAAGTTTGTACACCCCTAGTCAAATAATGCATTGATTTTTTTTAGCTAAAATGTGTATACGTCCTTTAAATAGAACATTTTAATTTATACAGTGGTGTGAACTTAATACGTTATAAAATCTTACAATTTTTATTTACAATTACCTTATAATGGGGTGCCTTTTTTTGGTAATAAAAATATTATGTCCAGCAATTTTCTTTAAGTTTTATTTAATCTTGCATTCAGTATAAGAATATTTCACATTATCTTCACTCACCATATTTGTATTGTACTGTACCATGCAGAAAAAAAAATATATATATATATATATATAGTTTCACAACATGTCATTTGAGATATTACATTTTGTCTATAATATTCAATGATTTGTAGCAAAATAAGTATTATATTACTGGAAGCAATTCCAAACTGTTTTCAGTGGTACTGTAGATAGAATCGTGAATTTCTACTAAAGCAAAATATGTAAAACTCATGCTTAATCAATTTTTGTGTCACTAAAGCTAACAATAAAATGTTATAAAAAGTGCTCCCCAATCCTTCAGCCTCGCCAACCTTAGTGCTTTCCTTACTCAGTTGGATCAGGTGTGTTGGGAGCAGTGACAAAACTGTGTACCCTGCCCTGGCCCATAGTCAGCTGGGATAGGGTCCAGCTTCCCCACAGCCCAAAATGGATAAAGTGGTTTGGAAAATGAATGAATGAATGAATGAATGAATGAATGAATGAATGAATGAATGAATGAATGAATGAATGAATGAATGTATGTATGTATGTATGTATGTATGTATGTATGTATGTATGTATGCATGTATGTATGTATGTATGTATGTATGTATGTATGTA
>JBBIGC010000036.1:2844573-2858512 GCA_037576955.1 Lepidarchus adonis
TATATATATATACAAAATACCACATCATATGCAGATGATTTTTAAAATAATCACCAATAAATGTATAATCACAGTATAGCATGATTCTAACTTTATTAGAGATGAACTTTCACTTCCTTATGTAAAAAATCCTCCTGATACAGTGATGTAGGCAAAGAAAACTTCACTGCTGCTAGTGCGCTCTTCGGGATTTTGGAATAAACTGTGAAGGCGACACGCAGTTTTTTTGATCCAAACGCTCAGCCGAACAAACGGCAAACATCAAATCCTGTGTGGATGGACTGATTCGCTCCAACGTGTGTTTTCTCAGTGCTAACCTGACGCTACGAACAGCAAAAAATGCCTGAAGTAGATCTATTAAATCATTTTTAACAAAATGCAAAGATAAACAAACAAACAATAAAATAAAGTAAAATAAAATAAAATGCTGATGACATTGCTCTAAAACATGAGTCTCAAACTCCAGTCCTGGATCAAACCCAGGTGTAGTGAGTGTGTTTAAGGGGGGAAGCTGGAGTTTGAGACCAAGACTCTAAAGAATACTTTGGCTTTATTTAACACCGTTATTAATATAAGGATCTGATCAATGACTATTATCAGATACAAGCCCAATTTTTATCAGTTGTGAAGACTACTTTAAGATCTAATTACACCAGTGCCATAGCAGCGACACAAACGAACATTTATAACATGTATTAATGCTTATAGCAGTTGGCATGTGTTCAACATTTTAATGTACATTTTTCCATTTGACTGACGCTTTTGTGTAAAGCAACTTCCAGGTACAGGAACAATCATCCAATTAGTTCACACATGACAGCGCTGATGTGAGAGTTACAAAGAATTTCAGCCCATTCCTTTTAGCCACTGAATACAGATCCCCTACAGTTCTGAGGTTAACAAGCAGTTTAAGTGTCTGCACTGAGGAAAAGAAAACTGAGGTCTGACTGCTGTTAAACTAGTTGTGCGTAAAATGTGCATGTGCAGACATAATAGTCCACGTAATAGTAACAGCACTTCAAAGCTAATACATTGTGTTAGATTCAGTGGAGAATATGTCACGCTATGCACATAGTTAAAAGTAATGATCCCTTAATTTGTATGAGTTTTGCTCCCTTTAATATAATTTAAGTGTGCACTGTATCTGTATTGGATTGGATTAGCCTTAGCAGATACTCAGTATTAAAGCAATATGTACTGACAGAAAAGATTTGGGTGATCGTTGACTCTGGTTCTAGCTCCAGATATAAATTAAAGGAGTATTTAGACACCAAATATGTCTTGGCTGATGCATTACCTGGGAGAAAATGAATAATGACATCTCTAAAGAAAGAGCACTGTTCATTTTGGCCAAGCTCCTCTCATATGAAGCCTCGTGAGATTAGATAAGCATCAGACAAAGAAAGAGCAAAAAAAAACTAGTTTGATGTGTACACACTACAAGCGGCAGCAGAGAAATGGAAGGTAATGGAAAAGCACTTGCTATTTTTGTGTAATGGAACACAGCCCTCACAGGGGAAAGGCACCATACAGTGAATCCCGATATTTCACCGCTTCCACACAACAAAGGTCCAGCACTTTGGCAAACAGACGGGGTCTTACAACACCCACCAAACACTGCTCTTAGCCTAAAGCCACCCAGTTCGCATGAAACATGACCGCCACTCGATGCATCGACCCAAACAGATTATCCTGACCGCAGCCACACGAGGGGAAAGCAAGTGTTCAGAATTCCACATCAGTCTCCTCGCCGGCCGACGTGAAATCCCTCATTTCAAGGCTGTCTTATCGCGTCGCAACTGCTTTACACACACCACGGGCTTCACACACACCACGCGCATGCAACAGGCTTCTTCTCAGCCGTCTCCGGACGATCCCAAGTAATTACAGGCCCTGGCTCAGATAAAGCAGATTATGCATCAGGATCCATTAGGGTCATTACTACCTTAATGGAAAGTCAATGGCACAGGAGAAAAGCCTGTGTGTATGTTTGTGTGCATTTATGGTGTGGGAACGCTCATACTGATATAAATATGAGTCTTCTGTTAGGTTCCCTGGGATTCATGCATTTTCTGACCCTGGTAAACATTTAGACCTTTATTTCTGGAAAAACAACCACAAGCACACTTAATTATTATTTTTCATCTCAAGCAGGCCACTGAAATGTCAATGTCCTAATAAACACCATAGTAATGACATTTGAGCAGCCACATGAGCTGAGAATTTTTTGTTTGTTAATTGCATGTCTTAACTTGCGAAGCCACCAGCAAACCGAGCACCATCTATAACTATAATATTTAATCTGAAAATTACTGACCAAATTTTTCTGTATTGAATAAATATTATTTAAAAATTTATATTTAATTGGCAACCAGATGGTCCTATCGCATAACTTCCCATTTGTTGTCAACAGGCTCCTGCGTACGCCAAGAGTGAAAGCCTGTTAACAGAAGTGAGGACAGACCAAACCTTATAAACAAAGTTTTATTGATAACAGTAAGAAAATGTCACTCCCTATCTCTCCAGGCATGGAGCCACCGGCCGACTGTGGTCTCTATCCCTCTAAGCCTGCATTAACACTACAAACCTTATTTCCCAAATCTAAATCTATGTGCCCTGGCAGGTCACATTCTGAGAGATATGATGAGTGTGCGAACACATTTTGTTCTAAAAAGACCCACAGACGCAAATCATGAGCCTCATTGGCCACTCCAGATCAACAATGACAACAATTTTTATTCTGACCAATCTCAGGTGTCTGATTAACATGGCACTGATATGACAACAGATATCAGTCTAATACACACCAATCAGACAAAACAACACAGTCCTAAGATGCAGATTCCCCTCATGCCACTAGAACAGCTCTGACTGTGGTCCACTGTGTTCTGACTCCTTTCTATTATATCTGCTGTGTGATTGGACCAGCTTCCCACTTGCATCAGAGAGCCTTGGGTCCTTTCACTCCTTTCTGGAGCGCTTTGGGTAAGTACTAATCACTGTATACCAGAAACAAACCACAGAACCTGCCATTTTGGAGATGCTCTGACCCGGACTGGACTAGTCATCACAAAATGGCCCTTGTCTAAGTAGCTCAGGATAATCCATGTTCTTCACTTTACCTGTCTGTGGTTTTAATGTTATGGCTGATCAATGTAAGTAAATAATGTCAGGCTGAAATTAGGAAATTCCTGTACACTCGATTTCCTCACACCATTTGCTATCACGCTAACTGTTTCTTCCTGTGGTATAGTGAGGTGTTAAGAGTGATTGGAGGATGATAAGTTCTTCTAGATGCTGCTCTAAACTGAAGTGTATGAATTAAAAAGTCATCGTTAAATATGGGTTGTGTTTCCTTCATTCAGGTGCTGAATAAATTCAAACAGAAATGACCTATTGGCTGAAGCTTATGCTCAACTGTCTAAAACAAATGCAATTCGCAACAAATTGAAAATACTACTTGACAATACAAAAACTTCCTTAGGAGAATGTTCTTTTTTCTATGAGAAATGCATTTTAGAATACAGTATATCCCCAATAAAACATATTCCCCACATTATAGGCCTTTCTATAATTCACAGAAAATGTTCATTTATGTTTTAAAACTCTAAGATAAGCCACCCATGTAATTAGCCGCAGTGTTACTGAATTTACAGACATAAATTCATCTTACATCTTACTTGACCCCTGGAGGCCTGTAGCTCTATACTGGTAGTGACATTATACTGTAGTTGATCTTAAACAATTCAATTGATCAATTTTGGAACTTACCGATATCATGCCACTACACAAGAACTACACTGCAGAGTTTAAGCTTCAGGTGATTTTAAACGATTTGAGGAAAGGGAAGCTAAGTAATTTTAGCATTTCAGTGTTGCTAATTTTATACTAGGGAATTTACATGTATACAAATGGTTGACATTGCTGTACTGCAGAACCCCCTCCCTCCAGTCGATTAAACAAAAATTAAAAACTCACCTTTACCCTAAAGTTTGGTTCCTTTTATTTCTGTTAAATTGAGCTTTTTCCAGCTTGTATTATACACTATGACAGTGGTTCTTAACCTTGTTGGAGGAACCGAACCCTTTTTTCAAATTTAAAACATAGATATGTTTTTTACTGGTGCACAAAATGAGTCGTGCATGATCATCACCTTGATCAAAGAACAAAACCAACACAATTCTGCCGGTGCGAGACTAGAGTTGCTTAACTTGGCGTTGCAAATCATTCAGATAGGACGCTCACTCCCATCATGTTCCGTAATACCTGTGAAGCCATGTTGTACATATTCGTCTGACCACTTTTTTCTTTTGTCCAAAATATTAACCCAAAAAGAAAGAACATCGCTGATCTACCTTTGCTTTGCGTTGCTTTTATAACTGTTCATTGCTGCAGTAAACAGCACATTTAAATTAAATTAATCATTTAGGAATATCGTCTTTTTGTACTGAATTATACTTTTAGCCAATATGTTTTTATGTTTTTAGATGGGCTGTCCCATTTAAGCAAGCTGCACCAATACCAGGTTTGTATAATCAACGTATAAGTCGCAGCCTATCTTTGGAGAAATATGGTATATATTGTTTTAATGCACTTTCTAAGCATTTTCTTTGGAAACCTTCTCTAAATCTCATGACTGCAGATTTGTTACCACTCTGTGCTGAAATGTTGAACAAAGCATTAGATAACATGGGCATGAAAACAGGTCAAATGAAAAGGTACCAATGAGAAACATCTGTAGAACCCAGCTGCACTCACCTGCCTGGTTGGTTGTGACATTGAGGGAAACATACTGCCGCAGAGGTTTAGTCAGTTCTGATACGCCATTCACCGCTTCCACCTCAAAGGTGTAGTTGGTGTGGGCCAGCAGGTCCACCACCATGACCGAAGTGTTTCTGAGGCCCGTGCGCTGGGGCAGGTACCGGACATGGCTGCCACATGGCTCATAATGGCCTAGGTCAGCAATGATCTTTCTACACAAGATGCTGTAAGTCACATCCTTCCGACCACCTGTCTCCTCTGGAGCCGTCCACTCTAGGAACACACTTGTCTCATTCACGTTGGAGATGGCGTTCCGCGGAGCTGATGGAGGCTCTGTGGGAAATAGAGGAGGAAATGTTACAGGGACGCTTGGCAACCATTCTATACATCCTGCCATGTCTAATATCAGTTTTCTGTAATTGCTCAAAGATGTGATTTAATTGATATTGCTATACATTTTATGCATAATTAATTCAAGTTTAATGAAACTTTAATTTAAATATGATTACATTATTTTTCTGAAGATATATAAACAGATGAGCCAAGGCAATGAAGTGTTCCGTTTCAAACGGTACAATTATTGTTGCTCAGCGATTTTGGTCTCCATAGCCATCTCTACAGCTGCTAATCCTTAAAGTTATCTCTTGTATGCATATTGTATTGCAAAAATTATCACATATTTATCCATACAATTACAGATATTGCTGCTGGTTTTGCATTATAAACTATTTTAGCAAAACGTTAAAAAGTCAAAAAAGTCAAAAAGTGGAAAAAGGCTATTTTTCCAAAATGCAATAAATGTGATGTGTTAATTCACATTAACCTATATTTAACTGATAAAAAGTAAAATGTTTTCAATTATTTTATTGGCTAACAATCTTAATTAACTAATTAACTAACGTCATATATTTAATTTATTTTGTAAATATACACACAAAGCTGTAACTCACTCAATAAAAGTTCGGATCAAAACAACTTGAAATGTGCACAAAATAAAATATTAATAAATTGATCATTAAAACTACTGAAAATGTAAAAAAAAAAAAAGAATTTTTGTACTTTTGTCAGTTATAAATATGATAATAAACAATAATATAAAATAATAAGACTTTTTTGATTTTATTTTGAATTTACTGAGAAGTAACTGTTGTGAGTATCGTTCAGCAAAAAGTGAAACATCTGTTAATACTTTGAAACTGTTTGTTGTGAAAGTGTGAAAACTGCTTCGTAACACTGACATAACCACGTTATAAATATGTCATGTCAGACATGCTAGCGTTAGTGTTATGCGGCAAGTTTCAAATTGTGACCCGACAAGCTTTACAGTTTCTTTTTTGTTTTAAATATTACTTAACATTGAATCAAGCAAAAATAAAATTGCATGTAGGTAAATAGAAAATAACTACGTTATTATGTAATAACACCTAAACTGTACCAACATTAGATTTAACAACACTACCAATTTCTCACAGTTAAGATAATTCCTTTATTTAAAAGTGTTGAGTATTTACTTGTGCAGGCCATGTTGGTTGGGTCTGTGTCCTTCCTGTAGTAGTTCTGCTCACACTGACACGAAGTGGAGGCCTCGGTTTTGGTGAAGCTGTGAGGAGGACACTTGCTGCATGTTTTAGTCTGCAGGGCTGATCTGTAGAATCCAGGCTTACACACTGTAGATAAAAAACAGAAATTAATACATTATGAATATGACTGATCAGTGCCTTTGTACTGTTTGTTTGGATTGGATGAAAAACATTGGTTGCAAAAGTCAAACATTCATCGGCTTCGTTAAAAAGAGCAGGTGCTGATATCAATGGCGCTTTGATGGTTGAAATGCACATCGTTCATTAATACGATGTACTGTGTTCAACATCATCAACGGTTTTAGCTCAAATTAAACCTTTGATGCATTTATAATTGCGATTCACTCCCATTTTAACATGCATTTGATGCGCATGTAATTAATATATTTGGGAATACATTTTCTCGACTCTATTTAGCACTTTATGAAAATTCAATTATAAACACTGAAGAGCGTAAGAGCAAGTTGAGTTTGCGGAAGGCTTTAGGTTTAACTCATCCGGCCCCAATTCAGCAACATCCACAGAATAAACGAGAAATAATGGGATTTAAAAGTTCCCCAGGACAGCGGAGACAAATGAGGCCTGGTCATCCTGTGTTTATGAGTCTTTAAATGACTTTCAATTGAACACAGATACTTATGCACAACACATAGCCTGACACTGCAGAGCACATTCAGGTAATGTATTGCCACGGAAGATGAGAGACATATTATCAATGGCCTCTGCAGTCCAAAGTGCAGACAAAGACATTAATTAAAGCTTCCCTGGTGTGCATTAGGAGGCAGACAGCAGAAATGCTTTGTGAATTCCAAACCAGCATGAGAATGGCAAGCTGTAATTACAGCCATGAGAAAAAAATACTTCCCAATGGAAACTGTTGATTATTATTATTTTAATACGTTCAGACAAGCAAATGTTTCACCCTCTTTGATACACTTCCTTTTGATATTGTTGATAATATTCATTAAAATGCACATGAAGTAAACATTTTACTGTCATTTTTCTAATGAAAAGAAACAAAAAACAAATTTTAAAATGTACATCGTTGCATTTTCAATTCTATATCATTAGAATCAGGCATTAAAGATAAGGTGCCTTGATTAGACGCTCTGGCAGATGGAATCTGTTCTCTAGAGTCTGCAGTTCTCTTTGCTATTGAAGATTGTGGTGTCATCATGCCAAGATATAAGAAATTCTCTTAAGGCCTTCAGAAAAAAAAGCTGTGAATCCAGTATCTGTATTACAGCATCTTTAAAAGTATGTGTAAATTAACAAAGCAATTAATTCCACTGTAAGTAAAATAATCTAAAGTGTTACAGATTTTAAACCAACTGTAAAGCATGGTGGTGGAAATGTTGTTTGGGGCAGTTTTGCCGCCACAGTGACTCGACAGCTTGCAACAAATAGTTCAGTTATCTGATTTAATATGAAAGAGTGCCTGTCCAGAAGTTGAACTGGAAGGTTATCTCTAAAGAATAATTATCCAAGGAAACTAGCAAACCCATCTGTGGCTAGAAAAGGAGAAATAATTTTTTTAAACTCCTTTGTAATACTGTGTGGGATTAAAAGCCAGAATATGCAAGAAAACCTCTAACAATCTTAACTCAAAGTAAGGAATGTTGAGAATATTTTATGTATTAATATCTATTGACAAAATATACTTTTCCTTGCACTTTTATTCACAAATATCACCTTTACCTATAAGCACTTTAATAAAAAGTTTCAAATGTTTTCTTGTTCAAATATGTTGAAAATATATGAAAGAATTAACAGTGGCTAATCTGTGAGTTAGCAATATTACATTTAAACGTGTTACTGTGTAGCAAGTTCTGAACTGACATGACAAGCAGACATGACATTTCCAGTGTAGTGTTCATGATAAGGGACCTCATTTAGGGTTTTTTTGTCCAGGAAGTAAATACGATTTTGTTAATCCGTATTTATAATTTAATTATTAAAATGTTTGATTTGTGTAAGCTGTTCTGTGGATACTAGGAACCATGGTAATCAGAGAATTTTTATTTCTTTTAAAAAACTTAATATGGACTTAACCAAACAATAATAAATCATGCATTGTCCTTCAACGAGTCTAAAAATACAGAAAAATACAACAAATATAACTAAAAAGTAGTTAAGAAAACCTGTATGCATACTCGGCTTGTAATAAAAAAGTGCATGTGCCGAATTTAAAATATATGGTTTGGCCTCTATGGTTGGCTCTATGACAGCAAATTTTGTTTTATCAGAGACCATCATTTTTCTATCCACTGCCGAAAAGGCTGTTGGCCATAAAATGGCCTCATCACTGTCTCTCTTGCATGACTTAGATATCTGTCATTTGCAGGGTGCTTCTGGGTGCCAGAGTAATGGCCTCCAGACCAGATTTGCACCACTGAAGCCTCCTGACTGAAGCTGTAAATAGATCACATTTGGCCTTGAGGAGGCCATTGCCATTGGCAGCATTTAGGTTAGACTATCTATACAGTGCCTAAACGGCTTACTTAATTTAAAGGAGCACAGTGATAACAGTGAAGCTTTCATTCTTAAATTCAGACCAAAATGACCAAGAAAATAAGTATAGAGTATTACTGCTTTACATTTGCCACCATGAACTGAGTAAGACCTTTCACACAGAATTTATAAAACACTTCAAGCTTGGAGTTTGTGCCGAGCACTGTTTAATTTTTGCGCTACTTACTCCCATCCTAAAGCCCAGCTAGCCGGAAATACTCCAAAGAAACCAGCTGTGTCACATGTATAACAAGCTAATCCTTGCATAAAAAGATTTCAATGGCACTTCATCGCAGTAAACGCTTTTCGCACTTGCATGACATCTGCAGGCTTACTTGGCAGAGAAAATACAAAAGTATTATCTGGCTTTAAATGCTAAGAAGAACATTCTTTCTACTTCGGTTCAATGGGTACTTGTGCATTTTAGTGGCAAAACAGCTGAACATGTTTTATACATGAAACCCTCCAAAAAAACATTGCCTTGTCAAAAATACCCCTGTTGTAATGTGGTTTCAGAGCTGTGCTTGATAATAAGAATCCACTTCAAATTACAGAGTATTTGAAGTGACCTTGCGATTGCCATTAAGCTACCTCCTACTGTGAAAATGACAAAGGCTGATTTAAATGTCAGGCCTGGAACAGTCTCGTGATAATAGAGCTGCAGTTTATCTGGATGGCTCTTAAATATCATGAACTGCACAGTTAGTGAGGATCCTCCACAAGTGAGACAGTGAGTTTGCATGCGAGGGAAGCTTTGAGTAGCTGTGATGAAAGGTAGATGTGATGGTCACAGACTGCAGATAATTTAGAGACAATTTATTACAGATTCCTATTGTACCACTGCCTATTATTTATTAAACTGAGGAACCTCTTGGCACTTAGTCCAAGTCAGCACAGAAAATAGGTGTTTTCTGATTGAATCTGTTAAATGTATCGTTAACTCTGACACACTATTTAAGGAGGAATCAAAAACTGGAGTAAGACACTAACTCATCAAGATAGATAGATCTATAAGAGCAGGAGGGAACTCCCCATTTTTATGTCTATTATATCACTAAGCTTGGGCCGTGGGTTTGCACTGTGCTGCAGTCTATTCTGTGTCTGCTAGTTCAGACCGCTCTCACAAAGCACTTCATTTAAGCAATTTGTCATATGAGCATGATACATTTGCTGAGGATGACAGATACAGATCCTGACACGGAAAAATACATTTCTCCACACTTCAGTCGAGCAGAGTCCGGGATAATCCCACAGAAAACGCAGCAAGATAATTTACCTTAAAAGCAAATCTTAATAGAAACAGGATGAGGTCTGATTAAATAAAGAGCTGCTGAAGGGCCATTATAAGGATCCTGAGATTGAATTACAGCAGGGATTGGTATAAAATGAGGATTTCTTTCAATAGTCATTCTTATGACATGTACAGAATTCCAGGGACTATTATTATTCAACAGTGTATTTACCTAATGATATTAGGAGATTAGTACCTGTTCTTTAAAAAATTTCACCAAAGCAAAAATCTGTGCATGCATACGTAACAGGGCCTAGAATATGAAATGTTGCATTTTATTCTCCAAAGTCTATCTGGTGACGATTCAAAGCACAAAAGAGGAGTGAGAACAAATTAGATCATCTTTTGTTTTTTCTACATACCCTCTGCACCCCCTTGCAAATCTTTCAGCCCCGAGACGGGAGGCAGCACTCTCAAGGTCTTTAAAAAGAGCCACTAACTGATTCACCTTGACAGAACCTTGGTCCCTTGTCATGCAACATTAGACCTGGGAAATATATGCTGAGCTCTTGTCTCGCCAAGCTTGCAGCCAGGTTGCTATCTGTTTGGCCTGTTTCGTTCTGCTTCCTTGTGTACGGTTTTAGCATTTAAATAGCTAATCTGTCTTTGGATTGATTTTTAAGCAGCAAATATCATTGCTATGCTATTATGACCTGAGTGCATTGATTTGCTTTGTGCATGCATAATACAGCATGTTGTGTTGACTACATTAAAAAGAGCATGTGTCTGCAGGTGAAGAAACAGTAAAAGCTTTCAGCTGTCTCAATTCAACGTGCTTTATGGTGGAGATGCCGACCTAACAATACCATATTTCCCAAACGATAGGCCTCAACCTATACATCAATTTTACAAACCTCGTATTGGGTGTGTCTTGCTTAAATGGGGCGGCCTATCTAAAAACATGACGTTAAAAGTATAATTCAGTACACAAAAAGACAACATTCCCGCATGTGATTTGTTGAACTCAAATATACTGTTTACTGCACAGTTTGAAAAGCAATGCAAAGCAAAGATGCTTTTCTTCAAATCCTCAAAATCAGATCCGTAAACCAGAATCAGAATCAGAATCAAAATCATGTTTATTAGCCAAGTGAGTAAACTCATACAAGGAATTTGATTCTGGTAGATGGTGTCTCTCAAGCACAGGAGTATAAAGGAAAACAACAACAATGTAAATATACAATGAAAAGAATAGTGAAAAAATATAATATACAATAGTTTACAATCTACTGTCTACAATATGAGTATGTGATATGGATTTATATATATATATTAACACTTCTTATTTTTATAAATATAAATCCATATGTGTATATAAGTATAGTACATAACAATAATATGTATATACTATATGTAATTATAAATATGAATATAAGTATATGTATGAATCTATACATGTCTCCATCGTCATCATCGTCGTCGTCGAATTTGTGAATTGTGCTGTTTTGCTATCACTGATGTCGGACGCGCTTTTGTCTAAGATTGTAGCTTAAATTCTAAATGGTAGTTCTTGTATTGCGGAATGATATCAGTAAGTTCCAAATTGTACTCAAAATTACCCGTGAGTATGAATAGTTATATATTTCTGTCCAGTGTGAACCCTACCTTGTGCCCATAGTCAGTTGGGATGGGATCCAGCTTCCGTGTATCCCAAATTGAATAAGCAGTTTGGAAAAAGAACAACGAAATGAATCAACGATGTAACGGCTGCTACAACCTACATGTCCTCACCAACCAATAGGAATGCAGCATGAAATGATGTATTGATAAACACCAAATTCCTCATTAGTATTATATTTTACGGCTATAGAGGTGTGGATTCTTGTATACAGACTTGTGTCGTGACCTGTGATTCAGTATTTGTGCTGCCATCATTCAGTCTACACACATCAAACTGAAATCTCACAGTGTGAAGGCATCTGACACTGTTAATGCGAAAAAGAGAGGGAAAGAAACATAGCAGAATGAAAACGAAGGGATGGAACGGGTGTGATTATCTGTGGATAGAGATATCTGATTTCATATTGGGTTTAAGTAGTGGGTGTGGGAAAGCACGCATTCCTCAACAGCTCAGCTTCTCTTTTCTCCTGCCCAACCTTTTGTGAGACTGTCTTCCAGTGTTCTCCCCAATCTGTCATACACACACACACACACACACACACACACACACACACACACACACACACACACACACACACACGCGCACACAGGGGGTGGTAACTCAGTAACCACCCCATGCTTCTCCAAAAGCAGGCAGTGGTGGATGTCACAGCACATTTGTGTTCACTCTCCTCTTTCTCATATTGTTTGGCTGTTTTCAATTTCACTGGCAGGTTCTGAGATGTAGCATCATTGAAAGCACTTTATTCCCATCATGATGATTTTTGTGTGTGTCATGCTCTCACCACGCAGCTTAACCATCTTTTTATTATTATAATTTCTTTTTTATTTCATTGCTTTTTGTCCATTACTTATGAATACACAAATTATTAGCATGAATAATTCACATGACCAAAGTCATGTTGTTAAGGCCTCCCCACACCAGCTGCAATTTTTGCACAAAAAAGGTATTAAAATTGATAAAGATTCTTGTTCTGTTCTACAAACACCCATGTGTCATTCTTTTATATCATTTTAGAAAAATTTAGAGGTCTGATTCTTGCAATTTGTCATATGCATTTAAAACCGATAGACAGTCATGTGATCAAGAGACATGGACAGGATACTAGTGTTCATTCCAAAAATGAATAGAGGATAGAAAATATGGAAAATATTTTGAAAGCATTGAACAACTTTGCAGCACAACCAGTGACCAGTGTTTCTTCTTCAACAGCTTCAATCTTGTGAAGCCCCAAATATAGTGAAGAGGTCTCTTTTAAAAAATGCTGTGTTCTTTTCTAATTCATTTATGAATATGCAGTATGTAATATGCGTTTTAAAGGAACTGTGTTTCTGGGTTGGAGAAGCCAGCGTGGTGCTGCTGGGGCACTTACATGTTGAGAGACTGGAGAGCAAACTTATCCTGGAACAGCTGAGGAAACTGAGAAGCTGAGTGGGGTTCTCACTACCCACCCCCTCAATGTCAATCAAGAAATGTCTCCTAGCGATATGATTCATAGAGGCCTTGGTATCAGAATGAATGAAAACATGTGGGTTTCATTAACGGAATAGATGATTTCTTAGGAAACACTGAAAGTCTTCTTCTCAAGGTCCAATCTTCAAGTGATGATTGCATCTTCAGGTCAGATCTGTGTGATGGTTGATGTCTCAGACTTGACAGAAATGTAATGTTTGTTTTGTAATGTTTGTTTTCCACATCAAATTTGTAAGTATGCTATGATGATCATAATGATTTTTTCATGGAAATGTTCAATGTATATAACCTTGGGCAGCCAACATCCTGACTTCATTTTAGGGCTGTCCCCGAATAGTCGAAGATTCGATGCATCGATATGGTAAGCCTGATTCGACCACCGATCTCAATCTTCGCGGGTGAAACGAGCAATATGGGTGTGCTCAATGTCTGCGAGCAAGAGAGAGAGGGAAAGAGCTAGAGAGAGCGAGAGAGAGCAAGAGATAGCGAGGGCGGGGCGAGAAAAGCCAGAGGAGGGGCTGAAAATCCGTCACGTGGCAGCGAGCTCGGGCTGGCTCCAGACGTCCTCAGAAGCACGCGGGCCGTGGACTCTGGGCAGGCGGCGTGTAGCCATGAGCCTCCGCGTTGCTCCTCTTTTATGGCGTGTGCCCGCCGGGTTAAGGGTTTCCCATGAGCTGCCAGCCGTGGGCACTGAGTGGAACA
>JBBIGC010000036.1:2909609-2922917 GCA_037576955.1 Lepidarchus adonis
ACAACAACAACAACAACAACAACAACAACAACAACAACAATAATAATAATAATAATAATAATAATAATAATAATAATCATACATTATAATTATAATTATAATTATTGTAATAATTATTATTATTATTATTAGTTGTTGTTGTTGTTGTTGTAGGGAATCATGCTCATTATATTAAACATATACTTTTTTCTGTTGTGTTCTATGTAGCGTGTTATCAGTGCAGGCTATTGAGCAGCAGCCCCTCTGGGAATTGACAGCAAGACGTCCTACCACAGAAATGTTCAACTAAATTTAAGCATTTGAGTGCATGCATTTCAAATAAACCCATTGTCTTTCTGAGAGTTATCTAGAACGAGAAGTCCAACATTAGACATTCAGCTCATTTGGTCAGTGAAGACAATGAAGACATGACAGGCTCCCACTCTGTGAATGATATTGCTCTGTAGCATTGACATTGTCAGTTTGGCCAAAGCGATAAAGAAATGTGGGATAATTTTGAAAATTAAGGTAGTTAAGGTGAACAAAGATCAGACTAGCAAAGAAGCACATGGAATTCGATGCTGGCGTCTGTTGTGTCTATTGTTTGCTACAGTCTGAAACTTTTTTGGAGTAGTGCATCACTTATTCATCTCTATAGTCATATCTGTTTAAAATTCATTATCTGTTCATTCTGAATATTGTATTCATGTTTGGTTACATCCCTAAATAATGCAGCATGCGTTTTCTGCCTGTTCCATGCCAGTTCTGGGAAGGAGAACTGAATCTCCTGGCGTATCCCAAACGAACCCAACAGCACAAGCAATCACCCTCTCCATTAAGTCCTGCCCTAGGCTTCAGTGCCTTGTCAGACGGCTCACTGTTGATCATACATAACTTTGGCCACTGTAGTATGTCACTGTCAAAACTGGGCTGGCCATTATTTTATCCCTTTTCCCCCTAGAGATCCCAAGATGCACATTCTGACCAGTATATTTGTGCGCAGTGTTATCGTGTTTGGTCATTGTCATGCAGAGCACGAGGGTCTACCTCTACATTAACATGCTGTGGCGTGAAATTAGCGCCTACAGATTCTCAATCAAAAAGTACTTTTCGTAAGACTCCCCCCGTGTCACAACCTCTGAATTTAGTCGACCCAGAGAGGACATTAAAGTTTGCCCCCGCTATGGTCTCCTCTGTTCCATGTCTTTTAATTAACAACCTCTCCACAGCTCACACACTTCCACGGGCTGAACTCCGCAGCCAGATGGTTTCTGACACTTGTTAAAGCCTGAAGACATCATTTCCAGCCTCTCTCCCCTCTCTCTCTCTCTCTCTCTCTCTCTCTCTCACTCTCTTTCTCTCTCTCTCACACACACACACATATACACTCCTGCTGAACCCTCCTCTAAGATTCGCTTCTCGCAGCACATTGTGTGAGCCGGTACCTTCCAGAACACACTCTGCCCTTGAGCTAAAAAGCCAGCGAGGAAAACTGCTGGCTGAACACTTATTTAGCACTGGAAGATGTCTTCATTTCCTAGCAGGAACATTCCTCTCCTCCATTCTATGCCTGTGTTTAGAATTCAGGCCCACCCTGACTTCTCCAGACCCACTAGATAAGTCTTAGCATGTCAACCAGTAAGTTGCTATCATGCTAATTTCGATTTCAACACACCAGTTCCTCAAAACATGTGTGTATACACACACACACATACACACACGCCTATTAGAGGCTGAGTTTTCCCGCCATTTCAGTCGGGCACCGGCGCTTAGCCCTATATGTGTCCTACTTTTCACAGCACAGCATGAATAATATGCAGCTCATGAAAGAATCATCTCCTCCGATGAATTATTGATCCTTCAGAGAGCTGTAAGTGTAGGTTACAAAGTGTGTTTACCCACACAAAGTTAATCGGGCTGCTTTATTAATCGACACTGACTGAAAAAAAGAAATTAATTATGGGAATCCGGGTTTACAGGCTCTTAATTGCCTGTTTTTAGTCATGATAGTAAAACAATGACAGATTTGTTAAAAAAGTTACAATTAAAAAAGTTTAAATATTATAATATAAAATTTGAACAGAACCTAAAATTCTGATAAAGTCAAAATTTTTTAAAGTCTGAACTGCTGTCCTACAAAATTCTGTCTGAACCAAACTGTCGCTCATCAAAATTCAATTCGAACCAAGCTGTAGTCATATACATTTTTTATCTGAACCTAATTGTCATACAATAGTCATAGAATTCAGTATAAACCCAATTGTAGTCCTACAAAAATCTGACAGTCCAGCTGCTGTTCTACAAAATTTTGACTGAGCCCAACTGCTGTCCTACAAAATTCTGTTTAACCCAACTCAATTTGTACCAAGCTGTAGTCCTACAATTGTTTTTAATCTGAACCCAATTGTCATACATCAGAATTCAAAATGAACCTAATTGTAGTTCTACAAAATTCTGTCTTAGCTTAACAATGGTCCATTAAAATTCTGTCTGAGAAACTGCAGTCCAACAGAATTGTGTCTGAAGGCCTGATATAGCATGTAGTATAGTATTATATAGAACCACATACAAATATAATAATTTAGCATAGGAATGTTGCTAGAACTTCAAAGTGAATGGTGAGAGCAACAATAAATCAGACTAGGTGATGTCAACCAACCACAGAGTATACCCCACCCACCTCACCCATTATATTAAAACTGTAACATTCCAACACTTTCTTGCTGCTAAACACACAGAGAGATAGCCAGTGATTATATTAGCCGTTGTTAACAATGAATTCTGCCTCAATGCACAATTGCGTACAAGCCCACATTCTCAGGCATCGCAGTCTGGATATAATTATAGATCTAAGGGATGAAAATCCATGGGATTGTCAAAAAGATAATGAGGGGAAAATAAGTGCTGAGCTGGTCTTGCAGTAGATTTTTATCATTGCAAGAAACATCTTAATAAAGTTAACAGCACAGAATGCAAATATAATGCAAATTTCTATAGCCCATTGAAAATTCCCTGCACATTGGAAGTGGATGGAGATAACATTGTTTTATTTATTTTAGCAGAAGGGGGAGAGGTTCATAAAAGAAAGAAATGATTTTTAATACATTAACAAGAGAATGTGAGTGGGGGATGTGGCTACATCCTCATAATCTTGCACATTTCATCAAGTCTTTGTTAAGCTTGAGCTTCTCTACACGTTACCAGTGTCAGTGTCACTTTTCAACTCCACATCGCATGCTCTGAAATGCCAAATATTTGGGGGATACTGAAAAAGGAGGAGTTCAAAGCCAGTGTTTTCTTGCTACCATGTAGATAAAGAGCAAATGCCAGTGTGTGTCAGGAAACAGGGCTTTGATGTGAGACATTGTGCACCTCCTGTAAGTGATAGTTAGTGACAGAACCTACCACTCCCGCAAAGCTGACAAGTGAGGATATGTGTGAACAACTAAGACGCTCTCATTTGTTGGAATCTATATATAAATCAACCATACTGTCAAAAGAAACCAGCTTTTAACTTAGGCTTATAAAATGTTTAATGTAAAATCAATCTCACAATTACAATTGTTTCCTTATTATCTCTATCTGCCAATGCAAACTTTGGTATCACAAGATAATAAGACTGCACTTATAAAGAGCTTATAAATAGCATATAGATAGTATTAATTCAGTTATAAATGCCTTGATGTTTCTAACGCTGACTCACTGTAAACTCTTCTCATTCTCCAAACCATTGCGCATAGGGTCTGAGGATAACAAAATGTTGTGTTCCCGGCCTCCAAGGACAAGAACACACGTCTGATTTGTGCTACAAAACTGCTAAGTCATCCAGACTCTGTGGCACTAACACATGTCTACACTAAATCTGGTTAAAACTGGTTTTGATTTTCCACCTGTCCTGAATTTCATAAAAACTCCTCGTGACCATCGCTTATTTGTACTCATACTTCAATATCGAGTGGATGACTGAATTTCTTTTCCCTCTCTCTCTTTCTTTTTTAGGGATCCCATCTACAGGAGAATTCGCCTTGAATAAAACCGTTGAAAATTTATTTGGTGAGTCCGACTTGTCCTTGAAGAACTCGACACCCACAAACATCAGCCTTAAAAGGCATTTATAAGCCCAGAATAAAGTATTAATTAAAGTATTAAAAATATTAATTCAATAAGCATTGATAAAACACAAATAAAAAAACTGCTGAGTCACCTTTTAACAGATTGCACCAAAATGACAACCTTAATAAGAATTTATAAAAACTCTGCCAATTTGATCATTGATGTGCTCATAGTAAAATAGTGAAAGAGGCTATATGTCATTGTGAACACACTCAATCACACTCAAAGTGCACCACAATGAAGCAGTGGTCAGCTAACAGCAGCGCCCAAGGAGCAGTGGTGGAGGATTGGTTTCTTGCTCAAGGGTACCCCAGGGTTCCTCGCCTGGGACTTGAATCTGCAACCTTCTGATCCTAAGGTCATGGTCATAACTATTAGAATGTTCGCACACACAAGTAATATGTTTCCAACCAGTGGTGTCGCTGTAGTTCTAGGGTATAAAACAATGCAGATGTCTTATAAAATACATATAATACAGTACATTACAATAGACAATATAAATTATACAAATATATAATGGATTATAACTGCTTATTTAAGATATAAAGCTATTTTTATACGTATTATAATTTATTAAAAGGTAATCTCATTGCAAATGGTTCCCAAAGTTTGCTTCTTTTTCTTTTAGAGCTATGAGACTAAACAAGCCTTGAGTCATTGTTTCAAACTATTGCCTCCAAAGCATGGACCCAATTCATGATTGAAGATTATGTCATAAAGTGTCTATAAATCTAAGAAAAAGAAAATAAATGTAACTATGACATGTATTAAAGTTTATCTAAGTCTATTTAAGAACAACTATATGTTGTTCAGAGCAAGCATGTGATTGCTCAGACACATTTGCATGATCATTACTTCCATTACCCGCTTGCTACGTTAGCCTTGCAGCTAAAAACAAATAAAAAATGTCTTTGCTAAATTATTGTTTCCGGGGTTAGGGGCGAAATTGAGTATTAAAAAGTAAATCAGGCAGTTTCTTCAAAACTGTCCAATTTTAGGCCAAGTCAAAAGCTTTATGAGCCCTCTGTGCTCTATTTAGGAACGTCTGTCTGGCCTGCACCTGTCAGAATTAATATAATCCAGAACTTCATTAAATGATAAAGAATTTACTTCAAGACTTTAATGTCCCTCTTTACTCTGTTGAATTCCACTATGACTCAACAGCGACTCAGCAGCCGATAATTGAGCAAATAGTCAATGGCAATTCTAATAAAGTCCAATTTTATGTAAGTATGATTTGTGAACAAACATAAGTACCATTGCAATGATTAGTCTCCATTGCCATATGGATTCTTTTTTTTTTAAACAACAATTTTATTTTCAAGTATTGTCATACATATTGTTATAACATTCAAATTTTCCATTATAACCAGATAGCATAACAAGAAAAGAAATCCCCTGATAAGTAATTAATAATATAAATAATGCAAATAAAGCAAATAAAAATAAATAAGTGAATAATAATTAAAAAGGAAAGAGAAAAAAAAAATAATAATAAATAAATAAATAATAAATACAGTCTATATACTCCTACTGTCCATCAGCTCCACAAAAGAGTCTCCATCCAGACTCTGCAAAAAGTCACAGAATACCTTCCAGATGGACCAAAAGACACAAAGACTGTTCTTCAAAAAGTAGGTAATCTTTTCTAAAGCAAGAGATGTAGTCATCCCTTTTATCCATTGAGACACATTTGGACTTTCTTCTTTTTTACAAAAGCAAGCAATTACACGTTTGGCTTCCAAAAGACATAGAATCAGCAATAATCTTTCATGTTTAGTAATTTCAAAATTCAGAGGACAAATATGTAATATACACAGATTGGGGTCAAAAGGAATTACTTTACCAATTATTTCACTTACAATGTTCATGCCATATGGATTCTTCACCGAAATATTAAACGAAATGGAGGCCTGGAGTGAGGGAGAGTTGATGCAGGTGGAGAATCAAGCTAATTTTAAAAAATCATACCCAGGTAAGAGCAGAATGAGTCAAACAAATATATTAAGGCAAAACCCTAAACAAAGTTAAGAGCAAAAACGGTAAAACACATAAAACAAGACAGTTTATAACAAGTAAGTACAGATCAATAGGGCTTGTCAGAAAGTTTCTGCTTAAGCATATTGAAGGAATGCTCAGTTTAATTTTAAGACCATTTAACAATTTTGCATTTTTAGCTTTGAAAAAATGTCCATTGTTGCTTTAACAGTTTGTTAGCGACATTTATCTTGTTGCAGGATAAAGCACTGTCCAAAAAATGTGGAGGCTTTTGCTGGAACTTATATAAGTTGTTTTTATACACCTCAGAATTCATTGTGCAACTGTAACCTGCAGTTGCATCATCATCATTCATCACCACATGCACCACCATGTTTAACAGATAAGCTGATATGCCTTGTATCTCAGACAGTTCCTTTTCATTTCTTAATTTCCCTCTTCCACTCTCACACAGATACATTTTAGTCTTGTCTGTCAATAACACTTTTTCCAGAATTACCAGAAGTACAAACTGTAATCTGGCCATCCTGTTTTAGTGGTTTGGATCTTGTAGTGTGGAGTAGTCTATGTATTTCTGTTCATGAAGTTTTCTGCTGATATTAGTCTCTGACAAAGACACACCTGCCTGCTAAAGATCTGTTGGACAGGGGTCTCAGAATTTTATTGTATTTTTTTCCATTGTGTAGATTCTTCTAACATTCACAGTGTTTCAGGAATTCAACCTACTAGTGCTTTTGCGATTACAGAGATCAGCAGAGCTTTCTTTCTTCTTAATGACATTCCAGTGTTGCAATTCCTACATGGTGAAACTAAAGGCAAATAACCTTAAATTAAAGTATGGTAAATTTTTACACAAGGGAGCAGAGAGGTACATCAAAGAAAATGTGTCTTTGTTCCAAATATTATAGAGGGCACTGTATTCAGATTGTGACACTAATGAAGCAAACTGAAAAAAGTACTGCATTGTATATGTTTGATTCAAACATGCATTGTTTCCTCACATGTCCACTTATAACTCTTTTACTGCCAAGCAATCTTGCCAAGTAATTTAGTTGTATTGGTGTAATATATTTTATTAATGTGGAAATGATGCATATAGTACTTTGACCAAGTATATTCAATGCATTACTTTTTCCATTACAGTAGCCATATTTGATTGCTTCAATAGTATTCTTGAGTGTTTTTGCATGTATAAACACATGATACAAAAACAGTTCCGAAAGTTTTGCCCTTTCACTAATATTAACAGTTTCCTTTGTGATTGTACCCCAGGCAGTGAGACTACTGCAAAACCCTATGCACATGTTTGTGTTCACAGCCAGGAAAACATCAATACCCATATAATTATGCTATCTTGACTGTGGTAAATAATTTAAAGTAAAATCTTCTATAATTAAAGCCTTTATCATATGTCTGTGACTCCAATTTGTATTGTATACTAGTTACAGAACAATTAGCATGTGACCATAATAAGCCTGGGGTTTCAAGGTATTGACAAGGTGCTATACTAGCACTCCCCATATTAGAATATTCCCCCAACCAGAACAATTTGTTTCTATAAAAATACATCAGCAATATATTTCTGAATCTTGTAGCTCATAAGTGGGAAGACATTGAACACATATGACCTTCATATCTCAGTGCAAAATAAGCATTAGCGGACATAAGAGAATGAGCAGTTAGTGTTCTCCTGCAAGCGTGTTGAGCGATTTGATGATGTTAGTTGCACTGGCTGTAACGTGCTTGACATGACCCAGGGAAAACATGTTCTGGCCTTCACGGTTCCATGGGTAGTAGTGTCATGTGATTGATGCAGTCTGAGCTAGAATTGGAAATGATTCTCCAAAATGCTTTCAAGCTTTTCAAACCACATCCACACCTGCTGTGTAAAAAAGACATGCTAAGGTTTTTCTCATTTTGCGTACAGTACAATGTTCAATTGAATAGTGCCCTAAACCACACAGACAAATACGCTTCTACTTAATAGAGACTGGAATGTGGTTTGAGCAGTTTGAGAGAAGATTTGGTGATGTATTTTTATGAGAACAATTAGCCACTTAGCCATTAGCTGTTTTGGCTACATCTGGGGGAAGTGGAACATTTTGCATCACGGTATTTTATTCAAATGTTTAAAGTGACATTTATAACTAGGGTGACATAATGCTTAAATAAAAACTGACTATATTTTTGCAAATCTGACATAATTTATATACTATAATTTGAAAAAAATGTCAACAGATGGACAGGGAACAGACTCAATGCTGGATGTTTTCCAAACTGTCCATGAGTGAGTTCATGATTATTAGAGTGAGGCCTTCAGTTTCAGCCATAAATGTCAAAAGAAATGAAAAGACAAAATCACTTTTTTCAGTTCTGCACTGCCATGATAGACATTAATATATACAATGGTGTGAAAAAGTTTTTGCCCCTTCCTGATTTTTTATTTCTTTTCCATGTTTGTCACACTTAATGTTTAATTGCTTCAGATCATCAAATAAATGTAAATATTAGTCAAAGACAACACGAGTAAACACAAAATGTGTTTTTTAAGTGAAGGATTTTATTAATGGAGAAAAACCTACATGACCTTGTGTAACAAAGTGATTGCCCCCTAAACCTAATAACTGGTTGGGCCCTTAGCAGCAACAACTGCAATCAAGCATTTGCAAACTTTCAATGCGTGTTTTACAGCTGTGAGAGAATTTTTGTCTCATTCATATTTGCAGAACTGTTGTAGTTCAGCCACTTTGAAGGGTTTTCAAGCATTAACCACCTTTTAAGGTCATACCACAGCATCTAAATTGGATTTAAATCAGGACTTTGACTAGGCCATTCCAAAGTCTTAATTAGTTTTTCTTCAGCCAATCAGAGATGGACTTGCTGGTGCATCTTGGATCATTGTCCTGCTGCAGAACCCAAGATATTTTTAGCTTGAGATCACTTTGTCAGTCTTATTTAACTGAATTCTTGATTGAGAACAGGTGTGGCAGTAATCAGACCTGGGTTTGGCTACAGATATTGAACTCAGGTGTGATGAACCATTAGGGGGACAATCACTTTGTCACACAGGGCCCTGTAGGTTTAGATTTTTTTCTCTCTTAATAATACAATCCTTCACTGAAAAACTACATTTTGTGTTTACTTGTGTTGTCTTTGACTAATATTTAAATTTGTTAGATGATCTAAAACATTTACCGTAACTTTGACAAACATGGAAAAAAATCAGGAAGGAGGTAAACACTTTTTCACACCACTGTATTTAGTGGCTAAGCACCAAAGATGCAATGCAGCTATTGTGATAGAGTAGGTTGTTAAATTATACAATCTCTTCTGACATCATAGGTCGTTTTTGGTGAAATGTGGATAGAAAACAGTACAAAATACAGGACATCACATAAAGGGTGAATCTATTCATCTCTCCAGGTATCCTACACCACTGCAAGGTACATACTGTATATACTGTAGGCTACATATTATTACATTACATATTCCACTGTTATATAAAAGACATGTCATTAACTCCAGAGTGAGGCTCAGTGTTGGATGTCTTACAATAAAACTACATTCTGAATCCTCTTTCCCACATCAGTGTGTCTGACTCTCAATAGACTACACCATGCTGTCTGTTTCCTCACGCCCTCTATACCATGATGCAGTGTGTGTGGTGTCAGGGTCAGCAGAGTTACAGGCTTGGCCAAAGCAGCCTGAAAAAGGACTGGCCTCCAGCTTTTTTCTCTCTGTCTATTCTTCACCATCTGCCCGTGGCACTTGACTGACAGCACTAGCCAGGGAGATACAATTGTGCCAGCAGCTGAAAGCTGGTTGGGCTGGGGGGGTGTGGGCTGCACTTTGACAGAGAGCAAACTAGATGTGACGATCAAGCAAATAGCACCCCCTACCCCGCCCCTCATCCCCCCAGCTTCTAACTGCCACCCAGTATACAAGCTGCTAGGGTGGGGAAATTGGTCCCAAACCAGAATGCCTGAGCCAAATACGAACACTCGAACAGTGAACTCAGCTGTGGTCCAATTACACTGGAGAGGTGTTTAAGTGGACTGTGGGAAAGGCATGTGATGCTGGGGGGTAACATGCTTCTTTCACTACAGACTGTTCATGTGTAATGGCTGCATGTAGTGTTCAGAAATACACACACTTTGGCTTTGAGAGGCCATCACATGTGGCATTTAAAGAGGAAACATTAACCAATGAGCAAATTGTCACACTCAATCTTTTGTGACTAAAAACATGGTTTTGTTTTCTCTACAAAAAAAAAAAATCAACATCCAATTTAGCCAGCTACTTTATAAAATTGCAGAACATATTTTGCTTTGAGCACTTGAACCAACGTGATGTTTGAAAAAGTAACATATTACAAAATACAGTATCTACTTTATATTTTGTAAAATTTGGTAAAGAAGTAAATTTGGTACAATTTACATTTTATTAAATGAAACTTTTACACACATGTAGAAAACAAGTGAGAAATGACCATATAAAAAATTTAAAACATTGTAAAGTGTTTTTTTTTTAAGCAAAAATACTTTATTTATAAGTCGAAATAAGTTTTACTAAATATATAAATAAAAACAGGAACAAATAAATACATAACATATAGAAAGGCTCTCATTTTCAAAATAAAACTTTTTTCATACTACACCTGTCTTGATTAATTGACAGGTTAAATGATTGATTATTCTGTGACATTCTGATCAGACGTTTTTAAGGTTTAAATTAATTGAACTTAATTATAATTACTTATTATTTGACATTTACCAAATCCACACCCCTTGACATAAGGCTTCTTACTGTTATTTGCATTGTATAACCATTAAAAATTCAGAATGTTCGAACTAGGTCTTCAGTTTAAACCATAAATGTCAAAACCATAAATGAAAAAAATCCACTTCTGTAAGTAAAACAAATATTTAGTACTTAACATGCACGTCCTTATTGTAATTGTTAGAATTGTTCTGCATTATTATACCTTGTCCTTTGGGAGTCTATGGAAGGGTTTTTGTGGTTTTAATTTTCACCATATTAGATTTTTACACCATTCTGAATTTTATAAAAACTGTTTTTATAAAGTAGTAATTTCTACTATCACCACCAAATTTGTTATATATCGTCTAGAGAGGGATCTGCCCAAATGCAAAGAATTTTGCTAGGTAAAGGATATGGAAATGAGACCATTATTACACAAAACGTGTGAAGATTGCTGATAGGTCAGATCAGACATGATCAGACCAGGCTGCTGCGGTGGTGTCCCTTTATTGCTGCTTGTAGCTATATTGTACCTTGCATTCATTTTACAGTTACTTCTTCAGAAAAAAGTGCTGCCACTCCAATGAGTTTACTGCTGTGGTGTATGATGAAGCATTAAATAAAGCATTTCTATCTGGAGCAACGTTTCCTAAATTCTTTACTGTAATATGAGAGCGTTCATTCATGTTGCTGCTGTTAAAATGCACAGTGCTGTTCAATAAATGCTGTTCTTACTTACGTCAAAATTTGAGTTATGTCAAACTCAGAAGAACTGAACTCTGACATAACTTGAGGCCCTGTATAAGATATTGTTATTATATTCTATTTGTTTTCAACCTAACAATAAAATTAAACTATCAAAACATACCGTGTTTAGGTGCAACAATGAGGTAATTCATTTAATAAAAGAAAAATTATCATTAGTCTCCAGTGTCTCTAGTGTGTGATCAACCCAGAAGTAATTTCTCATCACTAGAAAATCTACAAATTGGTAACTTTATAATATAAGAAGTAAAATTAGTTTCTATCCTTAAGGCACATTAGTGTAAAGATTACAGGTCATTCGAAACCTTGCTGGTTCATAAGATATTTTATTTTTATAGCAATTACTGTATTTCTTTGTAGACAGAACATATTGCATCATTCAGTGATAAATCTGATGCCAACATTGCTAAGCTGCTCTTTAGCTTCGCATAGAATTCTCATCTCCAAAGCAAAGCTTAATGTGTGTGTGTGTGTGTGTGTTGACCTCAGTAACCCTGGCAGGCGACAAAATAACATCTGACAGACGCTGATGCGCAGGAACACAGCGCCTGACATATAGCCCAAACATACACCGTGCGGAATACTAATGCATATTCAGTGTTATGATTTCCAGGGTGTCTGAGATGCTACAGATTACATTAAGCAGCAATGACATCTCTAGATGTTCACTCCCCAAACAGACACACACACACTCACAAGCCTTTGGCTAGCTTTAGGCCCAATCTGGCTGCCTCCTGTTAAACAATCCATGAAGATTGCAAGTCACAGTGTAATTCCATCTGCAGCATATCAGTCAACATACAGATACATGCTTACAAAATAAACATGACTAAATGCCTCTTGACATGAACATTTCAAGAAAAGGGAACAGGACAACAGAACAGTGCTGTATAGTATGTGGAGGTTCTTTGAATTTTTAAACTGTTTTTCACATTTATCTCATTTACAAAAATACTTTTTTCTTTCTTTCAAGAACTCTTTACTAAACCATCAAATAGGAGGACAAAGATCATTCTTCTATGGTTGAGGTGTCCATATCCAATTTTAGATGGCCTTTTCTGCTTCCAACATGTCAGCATGTTAACATGACTGTTCATTTGCAGCCTAATACTGTACATCCCACTCTCTGACATGAGTCAGTGCAATGAGACAATGAGATAAACAATGTTATTCCCTTCTTCTATCATGAATTCTCCACTAAACCATCTAATAGGAAGACAAAGATCATTCTTCTATGGTAGACAATGAGATAAACAATGTTATTCCCTTCTTCTATCAAGAACTCTCCCCTAAACCATCTGATAGGAAGACAAAGATCATTCTTCTATGGTAGACAATGAGTTAAACAATGTTATTCCCTTCTTCTTTCAAGAAATCTCCACTAAACCATCTAATAGGAAGACAAAGATAATTCTTCTATGGTAGACAATGAGATAAACAATGTTATTCCCTTCTTCTTTCAAGAAATCTCCACTAAAACATCTAATAGGAAGACAACGATAATTCTTCTATGGTAGACAATGAGGTAAACAATGTTATTACCTTCGTCTTTCAAGAAATTTCCACTAAAACATCTAATAGGAAGACAAAGATCATTCTTTTATGGTAGACAACGAGATAAACAATGTTATTCCCTTCTTCTTTCAAGAAATTGCCACTAAACCATCTAATAGGAAGCCAAAGATAATTCTT
>JBBIGC010000036.1:2978866-2990160 GCA_037576955.1 Lepidarchus adonis
TGTGCTTCCTGTGCTTTAGTTCTTCTCTGACTCAGTGTTATCTTACATATGATCAATAGAACTGAACTGAACTAAAAATACTGGGATAAAATGGGTTTATTTTCTTTAAAGTCAACAGTGTACTTTTTAACTTTTGCTGGTTGAAGCTGAATTATAGAGCTAATGATTAATGTTAGTTTCTAAATCTGAAGACAAAGGGAATGGGCGTCCCGAATGAGGACATAATTCAACCAGTGAAAAACTTGTCCCATTTAAACAGTGGTAAAAAATTCATGCCCGACCCATTGCAAATTAAGACTTGCAAACAGAATAGCATAGTGTAGTGCTAGAAGAAGGAGGAGAAAAAACACATCTGACTATGAATCCTCTCCTCTCAAATGAAAGAGAATGGAGCGCTCAAGCTCTCCGCTTCTTTTTCACAAACAGACTATAATTGTTCTTTGGGAGCAATTGGGTTTTTCAGAGCTCACCGACGTTCAACAGACATTTTATTTGTTCAGCCCAGTGGAGTTCAGCTCTGCTCGAGCCGACACTGCTTCGCTCCTTCTCTGAGCGCTAATCATCTGCCTGAAACTGCTTTGTGTTGTGTGATGGAGCGTCCTTAGGTGACCTTTGCAAATCATGTGTAAAACCGATCATTATCCTGTCTATACCACTCACAGACTCCGACTGAAAGTGGTTTCCACTGTAGAACTCCTACCACTTCTTCTTTTTCAATGTTGTGTTGTAGATTCAGAACGTTTCTCACGAAATCTGTGCATTTGCCATAAAACTGCTGAGCTGCCTCATTCTTGTGCAGGGTGGAGGTCGTTTAGACGAGGCCTTAGGCGTGACCCTCATTCCAACAGTGCGTACACAAGAAAGGGCAGCTAACAAATAGTAGACATTTAGGAGTGACGCTCTGCCTCATCTCCTGATGCATTATTAAATGAGTGAAGAGACAGCCATGATATGCAGAGCGAGCAAGATAGATAGATAGATAGATAGATAGATAGATAGATAGATAGATAGATAGATAGATAGATAGATAGATAGATAGATAGAGAGAGAGAGGGAGAGAGAGAGAGAGAGAGAGAGAGAGAGAGAGAGAGAGAGAGAGAGTAACTTTAAGCTAGATGGACTATCAAGCTAATGAAATTATAGCACTAATTATACAGTTCTCCAGAACACTGACAAACCCTCCATTAAATTTGAATGGGAATGTGTACTGGACATGTGGGATTATTTTCTTATAACGCCTGTTACAGATGAATAAGCCTGCTGCCTGGGAACGGGTTTAGTGTTTCAGATTTGCAATTTCATATCCTTCTGCTATTATTGCAGTTAGCAAATGAGGACAACGGTTACAATATAAATTGCAATATTTTCAGCAAATATGGGACGTTGGAGTGTTTGGGCACAGGTCCAGTTTAAAGACCAGGAAGAGGGGGAAAGTTTCGGTGAAGAAAAAGCAAAGAGGCGTAGCGCAAGACTGATTTTATTCTCAGAGCAAGGCACAAAACTATATATTTCTAAGCGCATGCCATGAAACTGCAATAAAATCGATTAAAATAAATGTTTTTAAAAAGTATGAGGAGTCCCAGCTCTGGTCAGGAGTTCTGGGTTTTGTATGTCTCCGCCTCTCACCAAGTGCATTGTGTTTGTACTATGCATTTAAGTCTTTGTGTCTCTTGTGCAGATCATCAGATCTTTTGTTTTCCATGTTTGGTCGCCCAGTCTGTTCAGAAGTGAAGTGCTTTTGAAGGTCAGTGCTTCAGGAATTTCTATATAACAAACCTTCCCATTCAGGATGTTGATAACATTTTTCTCCATGAACTGTAGAACCAGAGGAATCTGCAGTTCAATACTCACATGTACATTAAAGTGAAAAAGCTGCTGAAGCGCCTAACAATGGCTATTCTTATAAAATTCCTTTAAATAAACTTTATTTATTTAATAAGGGCAAAAAATACAGCTTCTGGTAATATTAAACTATTTTTTATTGAAAATAAAAGCAGACAAATGTAACAAACGATCTTTGCTTCATTGGAGTGACAAGAACATAATGGATATGAAATTGTGGCCCATATACAGAACCTCTCAGCACCTGAAGACTGGCACATGCCCACTATGCTGGTCATCATCTGGTGCCAGCGGTCCATGTGCGAAGCCAAGGCCGCTCTTGGCCTTTTTGTCCATTTATTTTATTATTCGTTTTACAACACTTTGCTCTTGTGACATTATGGAAAATTATATTTTATAATAAATCACTAAATATATGTACATATATTTAAACATGGGATTTTGTAATACATATTTTATTATTTTATTATAACATCTCACACATATTATTTATATGGCATAACATATGATTACAGAAATAAATATGCCACACTGAGATAACGTTTATTTGTGTGTGTACAACATGAATCTTTCTGGGGGTTTGCTGAGAGCATTTGCATGACAAAACCCTTTAATAGGGCAAGTGAAGAGTGCAGATGGGCAATGGGGGCAGGCAAACGAAGTGTTAAATGTAACGATTTTTCCAAAAGTGGTAGAGCTATGTCCCTAGCATCCCCTGCATAAATTATGCCTATGGTTATGTCAATGACTGGACTCATGCCAGACCTGAGATCTGAATTTAGATGTTCTTTACATTTAGAATAGATTAAGAAATTGATTTGCTCCTGCCAGTTACATCCCAATGCTCCCATCATCCAAGCCTTCCATGCGAACCTCCTCAGAGCTCCACTCGGCCTATTTAATGGTAGGGGAAACAATGGAAGAAGCACTTTTGGTTTTCTAAACAACCTTTCAATGTTTTTTTAAAGAATCAGTTGTGTAAATCACACAAAAAAATGTAATCTCCTCTTCATTCAGGCTCAGGTCAATGTTTTTTATCCATACAACCAGAAGAAGGTCTTTTACTTTGAAGAGCATAGCTGCTTCTATGGAGAAAATGTTAATGTGCAACACATGTTAAAAACCCTCCTGCTTACATTAAACTGTAAAGTGAATAAAAAGCATAGAAGCGCCATAACTGAAATGTAAATGCATATGAGATGCAGAAAGGCACAAATAAAAAAAGCAAGCCTTTATGAGAGCATAAAACAAAAGAATTTTATTGTAAGTAGTAAAAGTCTCTACAGCTCAACAGCTTTTGATGTGCACAAGGTACAACCTCAGCATTTAGCATACGTCATAAATTACACACAACCGATGTTTATATGTTTACTCTGTTGAAAGCGAATGAGCCCCATGGAGGAATATTAAGCTGGCTGACCCTCGCAACACTCATTAAGGTGATGGCATAGCTTAGGGTATAATCAGCATCCTAATGGGCAGAGCCAGGATGAATGATTACATAACTAGTAGAGACAGGTGGGAAAGTGAGAGAGAGAGAGACAGGAAGAGGAACAGAGCAAGGGAGAAGCAGTGGGTCATGGATTCAGTATTGATAAAACTGATTATCATGTTTTCCTAATATGTCATTGTTTCACACTGTCAGATGATGTTTATCTGCATGAATTGATTTAATGAACCCATGCTCCCTGATTACCAAAGAGCTAAAAGAATGTCTGCCTTAAGGGTCACCAACTCCAGTCCTGGAGTGCCAGAGTCCAACAGTTTTTCTAGCTGATTTAACTTGGCAGCTCATTGCCTGGTTTGGTAGATGTGTTAAGAGCAAGTGAATCACCAGAATGGGCTGGACATTGACCCTCCAGGACTAGTTTGCCACCCCTAGTCTACACTGTCAAAACTGAACTGAAGACGCTATTATAAAAGGCTATTTGGACCAATCTTCTCATCCATCTTCTTAAGTTCAACACATCCTGACTTTTTATAAGATTTTTACATTTAAACAGGGAATTTATGGAAAGGTAAAAAAGATATGCCCCAGTTCCATTTTGCTCAGTTACATGATCTACGAATATCTTCACACTGTGTGTACCTTGGGGAACTAAATGGACCTTGATAGTTTCGTTTATTCTATACCGAGTAAAAACATTCATTGTATGGTTATTGTAGAAAATATTTTTGTAAATGACGTGTGTAATGAAACTGAATTGAATTGAAGTACAACTATATTCGGTTCGCAGCAGCTTTCGTACACCATGCTGCACTTACTAATTGCAATTGTAATCATAGTTACCACAAAGACATTTAATTCAGTTCAACTTAACTCAATTCAACTCAGTATAATCAGATTTACAAAAATGTTTACTTCAAGAAGCATGCAACGAATGTGCACATAATTAAAAAGTTTGGAAAACATACATATATATATATATATATATATATAATGTTTAAGTAATGGGGAATTATTTTACAGCCAAAAAAAACATCCCAAACAATCATTGAGTTTAAGGTTTTTTTTAATATTAATTTTAAGTATGTAAATAACTATCAGCTATTTTGGGAGTTTTGCTTCTTTTATAGAAGTAGTGTCCTCGATGGCTGGAGTCCATCACCGTTTGTTGTTTATTCTGCTCTGTTTATCGGCTAAACCTGGCAGTTTGCTATTGAGTTGATTCAGGTGTGTTTAAGTAGGACAATCATCAACTGCGCTAGACACCAGCCTTCCAGTGTTAGGAATAGGGTCAGTTTGCCGCTCCTGGCTTATAATGACCACCAGACAGGGACTACACTTTTTTTTTTTTTATAAAATGTAATTTTAAAATTGTGTAATTTACAATTTAACACAATTTAACACATTAAAAAGTTGGGATGGAGCAAAAAAAAGATTCAAATTTAAATGTTTCATTTATGTTGTTTTGAATCATTCCACAATAAGCAGATGAGCTGGTTCCAGGTAAGAGGAGCTCTCTGTAAGTAGAGATGAGTAGTGCCTCATCTCTATGAGCGATTTGTTGATTACCGTATTTCCCCCTCATTCTAAAAGCTGCAGAAAATACTTGTTTAAGCTGAAGTAGAAACATCTAACTTGACCCCTGGAGACCTTTGCAGTTTTATACCGGTAGTGAAATTATACTGTAGTTGAGCATAAACAATTAAATTGATCAAATTCTTTCTGATATCATGCCACAATGCAAGAACTACATTCTGCAACATCCGAGAGAGAACGCGTGTCCGATATCTACGACAGCAAAGCATCACAGGTCACATTTGACGACGTTTACAGATCTGATTTTGAAGGATTTGAAAAAAGCCAAGACTAATAATTTTTGTGTTTTAGTGTTGCTAATTTTATACTGAAGAATTTACATGTAGACGGATGATTGACATCGCTGTACTGCAGTACCCCACCCTCCAGTCGTTC
This sequence comes from Lepidarchus adonis, assembly GCA_037576955.1. NCBI lineage: Eukaryota > Metazoa > Chordata > Actinopteri > Characiformes > Lepidarchidae > Lepidarchus > Lepidarchus adonis. Next base: position 2,984,127 of record JBBIGC010000036.1, read on the forward strand.
AAATGAAAATTAAAAACTCATAATTTCAGAGCAAACTTTTGTTCCTTTTTCTGTTAAATTGAGCTTTTTCCAGCTTGTATTACATACTAGGGTGTAATGTAATGTAGCAAAGGGCTGAAAAAGTGTAAGAGAGGCTGGATGTGGCACCATTTAAGTGAGAAAACATCATCACTGATCTGTCTTTGCTTTGTGTTGCTTTTCGAACTGTTCTTTGCTGCAGTATACTGTACATTTAAATTCACCTAATCACTTGGGGATGTCGTGTTTTTGGGCACTAAGTTATACTTTTAGTGAATGTTTTCATGTTTTTAGGTTTGCAAAATCAATGTGTAAGCATTATAAATCATTGGGGAAATACAATTGCTCAATACAAGATTACAAAAAATGTAGATCTTTCATTTCAGGTTGTACTTTCTCTGAAAAGATTTTTTGCAAGCAAAGATGGAACATGTGTTTCCACCAAACTTCATGGCAGAATTGTCAGTCAGTTAAAAAAAGTATTTCACAACACAAGATTACAAAAAAATTGTTCTTTCACTGCCTAAAGTACATAACTATGTGAACAGATTCAGGGAACCCAAGATGTCTCAGTCTGTGTAGGGTAAAGCCAGAAACCACTGCTGAATGTGCGTGACCATCAAGCCCACAGAAGACATTGCTTGAGAAGCTATCATGCTACTGTGATAAACAGAATATAGAGTTTGAGAATACGGTTTTCACAATGCCACTGCATCAGGAAAAGTGGCCTGAATGCAAAAGTAGAAAGCCATTTATTGAGCTCTCGCAGCTCAAACTCTGGATGGATCTAAAGATGGAGGAAATGGGTGCTGTGTTTAGGTAATATATGCTGCAGTTTGACACGGTATGAGGTTGCACCAGTGCCCACTGCATGTAGAACATGCATATGTGAGAACCATTCATTTTGTGGTGTATTTTGGGATTTTAGAGAGACATATGCTGCCATCAAGGCAGCAAGCCACTGCCAGGCCTCAACAGACTATGGCAACCTTGGACTTGTTGAGCAGCTGAAGCAAGAATGAGAAAACACTATTTATCTACAAAACTGCAATATTTGTGTCCTTAGGTGATGTAAACCAGTGGCAAATGTGCTTTCTCCCCAACTTTTCAGAGTGTGTTGTATCAATCAAATTCTAAACATGATTATATTTACAATTTTTTTTTTTTTTAACTTTTCAGTAAATGGGGTTGGTATGATATAGTGTAGCACCAGTAAGAGGAATAGTTAGAGCAAACGAAAGTGGGAAAAGAGCCAGAGAGGGCGCAAGAAGATCAGAATTAAATTCACAGTGGATTGGTGACTGTGCACGAATGGTGCACAGAGAAGCAGGCATGCTGATTCTATTACAGCTATGTGAGGCTGTTGCAGTGTGGGAGTACAATCAGTCGGTGACAATCAATAATGTTGAGATACAGAGAAACGATAGCACTAGCAATAAAACATCACAAAAGCACCATTTCATAATCATCTTGCAGAATCTAATGCTAATGTAGACCCAGATTAAGGTTTTCTTCGCACGTATCGCAGTAGATGCTTTAGCTCTCTAACACTCCCATCCCCCATTATTGGTGCGCACAAGATTCTCAGTCACCTCATCACTTTTGCAGTATTTCTGTTCGGTAATTGGAATGTATTGATTAGCGTGTATGGATAATGGATTGAGCCCGCTACGTTTAGGCCACAGTGAGGCTGCACCCCAGCAGTGACCCGCTGAAAACTCTCCTTCCATAACCAAGGCTGAATAATCTCCGCTGCCCTCCACAGCTCATTAGCCATCAGAGCCACTAATCATGTTTTCACTCGGGACCCTGCGAACAAAGAAATGCTAACATTAAATCACATTTTATTCCACGTTCTTAAGAACCATTTGCAAGCATTACCAAGGTGCTCATTAGAAGTGTAGCGAGTGACTGTCGTTTTCCAAATCAGACTACAAATTACAAAGAATTCTTTGCTGTTTTCAAAGCACGCAGAGACAGCTGCATGCAAAATGGAAGAAGAGAAAGCTTTAAAAGAACTGTTAACACATTTCTCCAAGACTTTTCTAATTAGCCTCACTAGCGCTAACCATTACCCTAACCATTGTAATCACATTTCATTTATTACCAAATTGTATTTTGTTTGGCTTTTTAAGCAGAAGTAGTATAAAAACATGGTTAAAGATTTCAAACACACTACCATTCACTCCCTAGTCCATTAGTTCCCAACTCCAGTCCTATAGCCCATCTTTACTTATGTCACTATTTTCTCACAACACGTCATCTGCTTAAGTTCAAGCCTTGCCCCCCCCCCCCCCGTTCAAATTAGTCTGAAAGAAGCCATTCACAAAAAATAGAGAAATTTGACTGAAAATTCAGTGAAAATGATTATACAAAGCAAACATATCTGCCAAAGAAACATGTATTTTAAAACAGAAAAAATGCTAATTGAAATAAGCAGTAAAACTGGGATGAAAATACTCGATTCATACTCGAACTGAGTCTCAGATTGCAGCAGTATAGTCTAACCCAGATATACACTTATCTTTTTTACTTAAAAAAAAAGTTACTTTGCATGGAAAAAAGATCATTGGATGCTTTTATTGAGTCTGAATTGACACATTAACACATGTTACTAGTAGACTGATGTGAAAAACTAGACATTACTGCTAATTTAAAGCTATCTTAACAAGTACATACTGCTTCACCCATTGACATCTCATTTCAGTGCAGTGGGTCCCGAGTTACATCACACACAACATTCATGGTTACATCGCTAGCGCGTCAAAAAATGTAAATAAATTACGGTGTTTGCTTTCCAAGTTGTTGTGGGATTCGAAATGTTTCATGAGAAGCAATGCATTGTGGGCTATCTATTGTCTACAAGAAGAAAATAGGTGTTTAAAATTGGTGGAAAAGAGATGAAAAGAGAGTTGCTTTCTGGGACTAGCAGCGAGAGCACAAGTATACGGTAACAGAATGCAGCTGAATGCCTACTGGTGTTAAATATGTTCATGCTATGTTGCGCTTCCATGTTGTTGTGAGATTTGGTATGTTTCATGAGGAGCAATGCATTGTGGTCTATGTAGTGTCTGGTGCTGGAAAAGAGGTGGGTAATACGGGCGAAAAATAGTTGGAAGTTGCATTCTGGACGTAGCAGTGAGAGGCAATTGGCAGTACATATATTGTAGTAGAACACAGTTGAATGCCTACAAAATGCTTTATAGTAATACGCCGAGAGAGACTGGTGTTAGCTTATATTCGCTAGTTCCTATTTACTTCATAATTCAACTTGTGTGACAGTCAGAGGAACAGAATCCATGTGTAATTCAAGGACCCCTTGTATTTGTATTTTTTTGTAAATGGCTTTTTGAAAATGGAGGCTATATCAAAGTGTGAAAGCTCTGATTTTAGATCCTTACTACCGATAACAGAAAAGCTTGACAAGCAATTTTCCAGGCTTGTTTTATGCATAAAGATTAAATAAGGTAAAAGTGAGGTTGATGAAAGTAATTATTCTTAAAATTAACATTATCAGAATCAGAATCAGAAAAACTTTATTGTCCCTAAGGAAATTGCTTATGTGGCGACTGCAACAAAGAGACAGTGACAAAAAATAAACATACATCTTATACTAATAAAAATACAAAGGTAATAAATATAAAAGTACTAAAGATACAAGGTAAAAATGACAAAAGTCATAAAAAGTACAATGGTAACAAAAAACTACAAATGTAAACTGTGATTTTAAATGAAAGCAGTAAAATAAGATAAACAAGTAACTTTAAAAGTAAAAAATAACAATGACGGTAATTTCACAAACCAATAAGTTTTTAACATATTGAATCAAAAATATAGTCTATGGCACTGTACTGTATGTTATGTTTAAAATTTTAGAAAATAGGAAAATAACATTTAAATGTGTTCTCTCTATGCTATTTTTGAGCAACTATATAATATCTAAATACAGAAACAGTAGATGAAGAGCTAGACGTGTGCAGAACACACTGAAATTCAAAGATTGCACAATCTGAAAGTATATATTTATGTTTCTTTCAGACTAGCTTTGGAAATTAATTGGTATAATACTTGCCCAAATGAAACTTAAATTGTTTTTAGAATCATTTGGCTTTACACAGCAACATTGAGTAGAGTAGAAGTATATTTGCACTATTTTTGGTACATGAACCCACAGAGATGTGATCAGTGGACCTGAGATGGAAAAAAACAATAGAAAAAAGAACAAAATGGCCCAGGCCCTTTAGCAAAGGGACAATGACAGAAACACATTTTAAAAATGCTGAGGGCATGGCCAACATGTTACTGTACATAATGTTGGTTTATTAAAATGTTGTGCAAAGGAATATCAACAGCTGAGAATGTAGACAAACATCAGTGAGAAAAATCAGAACATGGATTGGAACACCAAACACATAATACTGTTTGATTAAATGTCAGGTATCTTCAGGTCTGCGGGCATTCACCCAACCAGTCGCATGGACAAAAGACACACTAAGCAACAGACAGGTAACAGATAGGGTAACGAGCAGGACAAATTGGGCAAAGATTTCTACTGAAAGCCTTGAGCTATGTCTTTGCCTGGACTCACCAATCGATTAGCCACATTCGCTCACAAGGTAAATGGCCCTGCCTGACTTTCCCAAAGCTGCTGTATACATTTTTCCAGCTTAGGCGAAACATCCCCTGACACTGCTGTCCTGTGGAAGCATGCATTTACACATATAGCCACATATTGAATATGTTCCTTTGAAATGTTGTCAGCCTACGAATCGCAATGAAATGTAAACACAAATGCATCACATCGCTTGCAATTTTCACGCTTGGCAAAGAGGGAGAAAAATTGCTGGTGATATAGCATGGGAAAAATAGGTCATCTTTTTTCACCCTCTCAAGTGTCTAGCAAATAAATAGGACACGTTCCCTTCTGAGTGTGACTTGACTCCAAGTGAGCGTGTCCAACATCAGTATTAAGCACGAGCACCAAAGAGATAAGGAAGGGCTGCAGGTCTCAAAGGAAATGGCTGTAAGTTCAGAAATAATGTCATTCAGACATAGACTCAAATCCCCATGATTGGTGATAGGAGCTATCAGCCAAATATGAATCAAATGAAGCTTTAGCATTATTCATCAATGTGTTACAATAGCTAAAGCTGTAATCTGTTTAATCTCTGTTGTTAATGATTGTCACCACCTCTGTGGCACAGTATAATTATTCTTTATAGGTCAGTGTCCTGAACATGTATTCAAGTTTCAAATTCAAGAAATGTTTATTGTACAGTCAAACCTCGTTAGCTCTCCCCATTGGCCCAGGCTCTATATTTGGCAAGAGGCGGGGTTGGTGAGCTATCGTAACAGGGGTCAATACTTGGAAGGAAACCTGTTCTGCAGCTTTTTGTGGCGAGAGGCAGGGGTGGCGAGATAACGGGAGACAAGCTAACACAGTTTGACTGTATATAAATGGTGAAATATATAATAGTACAAATCAACTCTGCAATGCAGAACAGAAAATCACAGTGTATTTGACAATAGACATAACATGACACAAATTTCACAACGATGTACCAGTAACTCTGCAATGATCCACAGCTGGTGTAAAATGAACAATTATGCAAATGTATTAATTTCATTATTAGAGATAGTTTTAACAGTATATATGATATCAGTGACAATATAAACTGTATAGTAAGTAAAGTGGTTTTAATATCAGTATAACTGTAAACAACAGTAATACAGTAAACAGAACATTAATATCAGTATAACTGTAAACAACAGTAATACAGTAAACAGAACATTAATATCAGTATAACTGTAAACAACAATAACACAGTAAACAGAACATTAATATCAGTATAACTGTAAACAACAATAACACAGTAAACAGAACATTAATATCAGTATAACTGTAAACAACAGTAACATAGGAAACAGAATATTATATAAGTATAACTGTAAACAACAGTAACACAGTAAACAGAACATTAATATCAGTATAACTGTAAACAACAGTAACACAGTA
>JBBIGC010000036.1:2999102-3013309 GCA_037576955.1 Lepidarchus adonis
GAGAGAGAGAGAGAGAGAGAGAGAGAGAGAGAGAGAGAGAGAGAGAGAGAGAGAGAGAGAGAGAGACAGAGACAGACGGAGAGACAGGCAAAAATCACACATTGTCTGAATTTCTATTAGATGGATGGATGGATGGATGGATGGATGGATGGATAGATATCATACTATCTTTTAATACTAGCTTTTAAACCATACTAGCTTTTAAACCTCCAATCGTGGCTAAAACAAAGTCCACACATTTTTAAAACATTCTGTTGGACTCTGTCGCCTGCTTCAAACCCAGCCAGAGAGATTTAATGGTCCATACAGTCTGGCTCAGTGGACGCTGTATGGTGGACGTAGTTTGCATGAGCAGAGTCGCTCAACACCACCTCATCAGTCAGTGTTTTAGGTATTGATGGAGACAGATGATGGATAGAGAGTAAGTAGTTGGTTATGATCAAAGACAAAATCTTCAGAAAATGAAAGAATCAGAGAGTGCTATAGGCATATTTACAGTTGTGCTCATAAGTTTACATACCCTGACAGAATTTATGATTTCTTAACCATTTTTCAGATAATATGAACGATAACACAAAAACTTTTCTGTCACTCATGGTTAGTGTTTGAGTGAAGCCATTTATTATCAATCAACTGTCAATCTATCTATTAAGTATCAATCATAATCACAACACAAACTACCCAAATGACCCTGGTCAAAAGTTTACTTACCTCAGTTCCTAATAATGTGTATTGCCTCTTTAACATCAATGAAAGCTTGAAGTCTTTTGTGGTAGTTGTGGATGAGGTTCTTTATCTTCTCAGGTGGTAAAGATGTCCATTCTTGCTGCAAAAAGCCTCCAGTTCCTGTAAATTCTTGGGCTCTTGCATGAACTGCACGTCTGAGGTTTTTTCAGAGAGTCTTGTATTTCACCTGAAGTTATTTGTGGATTTTTTTTGCATCCCAAACTATCTTTCTGGCAGTTGTGAATGTGGATGTTTCAAGATGCACAATAAGGAGGCACTTGAAGAAAGATGGGCTGCATGGTCGAGTTGCCAGAACAAAGTCATTACTACGCAAATGCCACAAAGTATCCTGCTTACAATATGCCAAACAGCACAGAGACAAACCTCAAACCTTCTTTCACAAACTTATTTGGAGTAATGAGACATGGGAAGTACTTGGACTTTCCAACAAGACAATGATCCAAAACACAAGGACACGTCGACCTGTCATTGGCTACAGCAAAAAAGTTTCTGAAGGGGCCATCTCAGTCTCCTGACCTCAATATCATTGAGCCTCTCTGGGGAGATTCTCAGACGTGCAGTTCATGCAAGAGCCCAAAAATTTACAGGAACTGGAGGCTTTTTGAAGCAAGAATGGACATCTTTACCATCTGAGAAGATAGAGAACCTCACCCACAACCACCACAAAAGACTTCTAGCCGTCATTGATATTAAAGGGGGCAATACATGGTATTAAGAACTGGGGTGTGTAAACCTTTGATCAGGGTCATTTGGGTAGTTTGTGTTGTGATTATGATTTAAAAGAGTAAACACAGTTGATTGATAATAAATGGCTTCAGCCAAACATTAACCATAAATGAAAGAAACATTTTTGTGTTATCATTCATATTCTCTGAAAAATGGTTAAGAATTCATAAATTCTGTCAGGGTATGTACATTTATGAGCACAACTATAGAATTACTTTAGATAAAGGTGATATAATTGACCAAACTACAAGGAAAAGTTCGTAGTTACATAGTATTGCCCCCTTTAGCAGAAAAATATACTTGTTTCTCTGAGAGTCTCTGGCATCGGCTTCCTGAAATGTTTGACCGTTCTTTCATGCAATATTCATTCAGTTAAATTTAGGATGTTCAAGAGTTCAAGGCTTAAAATGAAAGATCGCTTTTAAAACAGGAACAAATGCAAATTTCAAGGTCAATGGAATATCATGTTTATGTATGCTTACGCTTCAGTATAACTTAATGGAGCAGTGGGTCTCATTCACAAATAGCTTCCTAAGTTAGAAAGGTCATAAAAAGTCTATGCCAGATTCATAACCAGATATTTGCGCAAATATATCAGCATTCAAATATGCATAAGTGTGCACAAATGTGTGTAATTACCCAAGTACAGATATTAAATCAAACATATCACCAGTAAAACATTGGTGAATGGCAGGATCATTATAAAAACTGCACAAGTGGGTTTTAAGAATAGTGTTTTCTTAAAAACAGTAGATGAATGAGCTAAATAATCAGGGCTGATGTATTTGTGTCTAAGAGTAAACATCACAACCAGAAGTCTGTTTAAAATTATCCATCTATTTCCAAACCACCATTTCAGGCCACAGGAAAGCTGGAGCCAATCCCAACTACAGACCAGGGCAAGGTTCACCCTGGACAGGAGATCAACCCTTCACAGAGTAACAGAGAGACAGACAACCATTCACACCTGTGGGTAATTTAGAGTAGGCAGTTCACCTAAACTGCAAGATTTAGGAGTGGGAGGAAACCAGAGCCCATGATAAGACCTCGCAAACTTCACCAAGGGATCAAACCCAGGACCTTTTTTCTGCGAGGCAACTGCACTAACCACTGTAATATACAAGCGGTTCTTGACTTACAGTACATCATGCTCGACCTAAGAAAATGTGTGGTTACATCACTGTTTTTTTTTATCCGTATATTTATTGTCATATACAGTAGTAGAATGCAGTTGAATGCTTACTAATTGCTTTAAGGAGCACCACGAGATGCGGTGTGTGAGACAGAGAGAAGGAAGTGGGGTTTGCACTGTTTTTCACTGTTATTGTTTGTTATATTCACCGTTCGTGTTGAATAAGAGCTCATGTGGATTGGTGGGTGAGATGGGGGGTTAATAGTGCACTAGTCTCCTCTCCAATGTGTTTACTGCTGTGGTGTATGTTGAAGCATTAAAAAGAGCATTTCTATCTGGAGCAACGTTTCCTAAATGCTTTACTACAATATTAAGGATTCATGTATGTTGCAGAATGTTAATAAAGCACAATTCTGTTAAAAAAAAATCTTTGCAGCATCATTATGCATAATGCATGAGTTCCGACTTTCAAAATTCGAGTTATGCCACACTCAGAGGAACTGAACCCTGACGTAAGTCGAGGACCCCCTGTAATAATCACATACTGTAGTATAAACGTCATCCAATCATCTTTATCATAATTTTTGCCATGAACATTTAGGCTTTTCTGGGAATTCTACAAATGAAATGTAATTTCAGAAGGATGATGATTAGCTTTGCTTTTCTAATTACAGCTTTGTGCTTATTTTTTACTTGCCTAAAAATCAACCAGTCCATTTCAGGACCAGTAGGTCTCGCTTTTAACCAGGCATCATGCTCAAAGCAAAACAGAACTTCTGTCCAACACAGGGGATACATCACTTCAATCACTTCTGAGACTGCAGTCGTCACTCCCACAACAGGAGCACAGAATCTAGGAGATACTTTGGATGAGGATCTCACATTTTATTTCATAAATAGCCTCTCCTGAGAAAACAAATCCATTCCTCACCATTGATGCTACTCAGTTCCTCATCCAGTCACCAATCATCTCAAGACTGGACTACTGCTCACTCCAGGCTGACCTCTCTCTCAAAGCCACAAGACCTCGCAAGTTCTCACACTCCACTCTATTGCTGCCAACCCTTATCTGTCTGCCTGTGGCTGCACGGCATCAGATTTAAAACTCTACCACTTGCTTACAAAGCCAACAATTGTCCAGTTCCTGCTTAACTACTGTATATGCAACAATCAAACCAAGACAGACATTAAAACTCTTCTCAGTTCTGGCCCCCGAGTGGTGGAATGAACTTCCTCTGACCATCAGAACTGCAGAGAACCTTGTTGTCTTCAAACAATGACTGAAGACCCAACTCAACTGAAGAGCACCTGTCTGTCCAACTACATGTCCCAGACTAACCAACTTTCTTACAACCAACAATATTAAAAATATCCATGTTTAGACAAGCTAGAAGATCTTAGTTTAAATTAAGGTTAACTGTTGCAAGGGACAGAGTATCTCTGTAGACTAAAACACACCCTGTACATCACTCTGGATAAGAGCCACAATTGTAAATGTAATGCTCATGAAGAAGATCAGCTAGATCTGCAGTGATCCAGGGACTTTCATGACCTTTAACTTTTGAAGGGTGCAGGTATAATACCATCACAAACCTATACATTTTCAACATATGGAATGAGATTATTCCTCCTTCAATCAAACCTAAACAAGTAATGTATGACTTGAATGACATATAGTCAAAAATTGCTAAAATTTTACATACCCTAAATGTATTACTTTATTGCTGTCCTTTGTACTTCTAACTGTGGCAATAACACAGTCAACACCTAGAATTTGGCTTAGATGGGCTATCAACTGCCTGAAAAAAGCCAGAAAAGTCAGAAAATGCTTAAAACCAATCAAATTTTGTCTTTGCAATAGAGCTAGACTTTAGAACTTACTCTTTACAATATGACTGCTCTTTTTCTTGTTTTATCTGTGTGAAGCACTTTAAAAATTTTATGTAAAGTGCTTTAGAAATAAAATGCATTATTAATTATTATTATTATTATTACTACAATAGAACTTTAGGATTACAAAGTTATTGCCAGGATATGGACCAGGATTTGTCGATATATTTCCTAATACCCAGAACATTTCACAGCAAAAATATGTATATTTCTTCTAGGATTACAGGATTTTAAAAACAGACACCTGCATAGATAATGGTTTAATGTAAGACAATATTTTCGCAGACCGGCATTTAAGGCGTCGCGGATAAAAATAATAAAATAAAATGACACGACCAACACAAAAATTGTGGTATTTTGTAAATATAATATTAAACGTGAATCCACTGTGTAATTATGTAACTTTATTAGCAGCGTATTTCTGAAATGCGCTAACAGCGATTAGAGTAACGTCATCCTCTACCCCTCACACGCTCTGGTCGCTATGGTAACTCGTAAACGTTCCTTTCAGAATAAGTTTTCAGTGCTGTTGTGGCGATCTCAGGGTTTTCTGCCATGACTTTCATCCAGAATACTGGCAAAGTTGAGTCTCTAACACACTTAGATGCTACGGATTGAGATCATAATTTTTCCATAAAAGGAAATTAAATTGCAGAGACTTTTATGCAGTCATGAACATGGCCCTGGATATGCTGCCATCTGGGAACACAGCTTTGTGCTGAAGTTATAAGCATTGGAAATACAGGTCAACCAATTGGAATGGCACAGCAGTAGAAACAGAAAGGGATAAAAATGCTGGAAATGGTTGCGCAAAAATACATTTTTATAGATATTTTTTAGTTTTTTTTATAAACTACGTATATTATTGTAAATAACAAAACTTGAAGGAAATGGCTCCTTTAAAATCATATTTTATCTTATCAAACATAGTTGTTAAACAGGTAAAGGATAAAGCAAGTAACTCCTTTTCCAGCAGAGCAATGACACTCGGGCAGCAGTTACTCTCCTTTATAACCATCTGTACTATAGTTTTCTCATGCCATAATACTGCTTTTACCTGCTTTCGTCTGCAGCTGACCATGATAATGGAAAATCGTTGCGTTTTGCTTTAGACATGTCCATGAATGAGCTGGCTGATAGGAGAGAGCTGTCTAATTTTAGCACTTTTTTCCATTTGGCACTGCAATGATGAGACTAAATGGAAACTCCACCTGAATCCTTGTTACTGTTGAAATTTTAGGATTCATGGCATCACCCCACATTTCCACAGAACATCTAACTCAGCTTTTTCTCGGGCTAGGCTGAGCGTATTCTCTGAGTTCGCTAACATCATTTTCATTTCCCTCTTGAAACGGTACAACAAAGCTCTGTGTTTTAAATGTCACTCCAGAATTGATTTTAATGTCTCTACATGATATTTGACTGTTTGTCAGCCATAGCTTAAATGCCAAAATCCAGTTCCACCTGAGGTGATTGTATTGTGTTTGAGCTCTTATATACAGTATATACATTTTGAGCAATTCCTGCTGCTCCACAGAGACCAAGTCTTTAGCCACTAATCTATTTTAGCACAATAATATACCACACTCTCGTTCAACACATTACCCTGTGAATTATGAGAAATAACCTGTGGGTACAGAATTCTGTCTCGCTCTTTCTCTCTCTCACACAAACACAAATTTTCTCCCACAAATGTTTCACCTTCTCAATCATTTGTTTCACTTTCTCTCACAAATGTTTCACATTCTCTTGCAAATGTTTCACCTTTTCTCACTGTTTCGCATTCTCACTCAAATGTTTCACATTCTCACTCAAATGTTTCACATTCTCACTCAAATGTTTCACCTTCTCTCGCAAATGTTTCACCTTCTCTCGCAAATGTTTCACCTTTTCTCGCTAATGTTTCGCATTCTCACTCAAATGTTTCACATTCTCACTCAAATGTTTCACCTTCTCTCGCAAATGTTTCACCTTCTTTCACAAATGTTTCACCTTCTCTCGCAAATGTTTCACCTTCTCTCGCAAATGTTTCACCTTCTTTCACAAATGTTTCACCTTCTCAGTCATTTACTTCACATTCTCTCACAAACGTTTCACATTCTCTCACAAACGTTTCACATTCTCTCGCAAACGTTTTACCTTCTCTCGGACGTTTCACCTTCTCAATCATTTGTTTCACTTTCTCTTACAAACGTTTCACATTCTCTCGCAAATGTTTCAGCTTCCCTCACAAATGTTTCACATTCTCAATCATTTGCTTCACTTTCTCTTATAACCATTTAACATTCTCTCACAAACATTTCACATTCTCTTGTAAATGTTTTACCTTTCCTCGCAAATATTTTGCATTCTCTTTCAAATGTTTCACCTTCTCTTGCAAAGGTTTCAACTACTCTCTCAAACATTTCACATTCTCCCCCAAATGTTTTACCTTTTCTCCATACTCTTCAAATGCTTCACCTTCTTGCTTCATCTCTCACTATTGTTCCACCTTCTCTCGCAAATGTTTCACCATCTCTAGGTAATAATTTGCCTTCTCTTGCAAATGTTTTACCTTCTCTTGCAAATTTGTTGCCTTCTCACAGAAATAGTGACAAAAGTTTTGCCCTCTCTCTCAAAAGATTGCCTTCTCTCATAAAGTGGTGGCCTAGTGGCCTAGTGGTTAGGACTTTGCCCCTGAGATCAGAAGGTTGCAGGTTCAAGTCCCAGCCCGGGCACCGCTGAGGAACCCTTGAGCAAGGTACCGTCCCCACTTCACTGCTCCCTGGGTGCTGTTGATAGCTGCCCACTGCTCCACGTGTGCACGTGGGTTAAAAGCAGAGGACAAATTTCCTTGTGGTGCATTGTGTGCAGTGGTGTGTTCGCAATGATCGGAAATTACTAATCACTAATAAATGTTTCATCTTAACTCACAATTTTTCAATGTTTTTCCATTTCTGTCAAAAGTTATCTCTGTAAAAGCCAAAAAACAAACCTGTGATTCTAATAATCATAATATTCTCCTCTCATACTTTTAAACACAAATAAAGTTTAGTATCTGCAATAGAAATCATACGTTACCTTTTCATCCTTTGGGAAAAAAAATACGTTTGTATTGATTGTGAGCAAAATAACACATTTCTTGGCAGTCTAATCTCACAATAATGTATTAGGCAAAGAAGCCTGGCACTAAATGACAAGGAAAAAATGACTGCCAATGCCAGGAATCACATTTACAGTCTGGAATATTTTTCAGATGAACAAGGCAGTGGCTGGGCTGGTTTTCGGCCTTGCAGTTACAAATGCTTATGAGCAAAAGTGTCCAAATCCTGAGGGGTCACAGGTCAATTTCCTCTAAGGTCCATCACCCCTGATTCAGCGCAACAGCTAATTATCAAGCGCTTCATGAGCTGAATCAGGTGCAATTCAGCCAAAAAACAAACACTGCAAGCTCTGCAATGCTGTGGTATTCCTCCAGGACATGATGCGACCATTGTTTGTCCGTACAAAAACACACATTTTGCAGAACACATTATTGTATTTATATTATTATTTTTTATGATTTCTTTCTCATTATTTCTGTTGATAATGTGGGATTTAAAATCAACATTCATGTTTGTGAATTAAAAAATTTGAGAATATGGTGTAGAAAAGACATCCCTAACATTTACAGATGTTTTTGCTATTTTTAGCATCAAAAATATATAAAAATGAACATGATTTTAACTAATTGGGTAATTAACAATATATCTGATTTTAACTCAATATCTAATTTTGCAATGTGGTTTAAATCAAACTTAGAGCAAAACAACAGTACTTTAGTCTTCTAAGGGTTAACTTCAGGAGGGTGATGTTTCTTCTTTCATTTATCTCCAGATGAACTGATGCATGTCTGTGATTTCAAACACTGAAGGCCCTCAAGCAAGTCTTTCAGGTACAGGCCAGATCCATTATATTATAAGGCCCATATCATGAAAAAAAACTGAGATATGATTCTTTACTCTTTTAAAGACTTTCACATACTTTTAGTGCAAATGCATTTACATTCACATCTGAAATGGACTATAATTATGTTTTTGCACTTTGGTGCCAATAATGATACAATTCTGAGTCTATAGGAGTTACTTCGTTATAACACTTCTTTTTAAATATACCTTTTATCAAGATAACTGTGATTACTATGAAATTATATTGCAGTATGTTGCATTGCAATGCAGTTTCAGTGATGTATGTTATAGATACATGCAATTAAAATGTACTGTGTCCAAATCAACAGCATTTCACTGCACTGTGCATCTTTATCATTATTTTACAACTTACAAACAATTGCCCGAAATTTACAATAAAAAAAATCTTCTTGGTGCAATTTTCTTATTAACATAGATTCCTTACTTGGGGGTAAATATTTATTTGGAGTTTAATATGCCTTCAAATTACACAACATGCAGCTTGTTCACTAACAGATTTAATCTGATCTTAAAATGGAATAATGGAGTATACTGTTCACATGGTTAATTAAATAATCAACTGCAGCAGTTCCAGTAATGATTATATTATTTGTCTGCATGTGAACACAAGCATTATTATGTATCATTCTCTCCCCATTTTGAATTAATCATTTTTGTGATAAAAAAATCATCCCATATACTGTATCTGTCAATTCTGTTTAGCCACACCTACTCACGTTGAAGTTTTAGAGTTACAATCTGGACTGCTTTTGGGTGCATAAATCAGCCTTAAACATACAGAGATTAAAGCAGTCTAACTCATGTACTAATAGAGTATGACTATTTTTGGTACATAAAATTACGCAGAGACTTCAGGGAACAAGATAAAATATAAAAAATGTAATATATGGACCTTAAGCAAAAAGATATGGGCCTTTAACATCACAAGAACTACTCTTAGTTTCAGATAAAGGAACTGTATTAATTTATATTCATGTTCAACTACTATGCGACATATACTCTTCATATTACATACAAGTGCTTACAATAGGTGTTGATCTTGCATGTGTCAGCTGGTGAAAACATTGTGAACTCAAGCTTGTTTCCTCTCTATAATCTATTGTATCTTGCTTTGCTTCATTTATCTGTTCTGGTCCAGACTGCCAATGGAGCAGGACAGATGTGCCAGGAGAGAAGATCACACTTGATTAGCATTTCCATTTTGAGTTATGATTTGGAATGTCATCTGCATTTGAGAGTGGCATAAATCTATTGATGTGTGCCTCGGCTGCCAAAAAATTCAATTTGCAAATATAGTATGGCAGCAAGAGGCAATTTAGGGGCCCAAGCACTGTATGAAAATGCAGCCTTGCTGTTCTGAGATTGGTCTATATAATGTAGGCTGTACAGGAAACTAATTGATGCAATATCTAACATCTATGCATCAAAACCTAACCTTTATTTGCAAAGCACTAATGGTTTAGAAGTATGTTTGCTAGGGGCAGCACTGAGAGGACAGGTTGTTAGGCATCTGTAAATAGCTAGGCCACATGGCTGGAAATCTTGATGGCGTCTGGCTGACCTCAAGGCGCTCTAAAGGAAAGCTCTGCTGAATATTGCAGGTGTAGTGTCAGCAAAAGTTGTGCTCCAGGGAAAGCAGAAGCGACTCGTTGGGACAGTGACTTAAATAGTGCACCAACCTTCAGGTTTTCCTGTGGCAGCGCTATGGTAATCAAAAACACCTTACAGCAAGCGTTCATACTCAATACTACTTTTTTGTCTCAAATAGATAAATTTGTAACACACTTACACACTTGTTTCTATCTTAAGCCACAGTCATATTAGGCAATTGCAATTGCAGTTACCTTGAGAAATGAGTATTACCAACACTGGTCCACAAGACAATCCTTTTTCAGGATACCATGTGATCTGACTCACCTATGACATGCAGGTACAACACAAAAGTGAACATAATTCATCAGCAAATTTTAGTGGATTTAAGGGAAAATCCAACACATTGAATAGAATACATTTACCAACCTTTCACAGCTGTAAAATTAGCAAAACTTTAACATTATAAAGCTTTTTTTAAAAAAAATACAAATACCAACTGCAACAAACATGCAATACTTGAATACACTGTAGGTCTTAATGAATAGTACAGTTTACACCAGTCTCTGGGATGGGAGGTGACTTTTCTCGTTGGCCAAGGAGCGAACAGCCATTAGCAAGCTGGCTAACTTGCCTCAAATACTAAAAGCAGAGAAATAAATGGAACAATTGAGTTTGTGAATTTATTTATAGCCAGTGTAGATGAACTGTTAAAAGGCTTTCTATACTGCTGAATGAAGGGCCACTCCTTCCAAAATCAGTGTACCATATTTCTCCAATGAGAGGCTATCCTACATTCTATAAGCAGTAGAAAATGCTCATTTATGTTTTAAAACTCTAAGATAAGCCGCAATCTGAAGTAAAAGCATTTAATTTTTTTTTCGCTTTTCAAACTCTTCATTGTTGCAGTAAACAATACATTTAAATTCTTCTATTTGGGGAAGTCTTTTTGTATTGAATTATACTTTTAGTGAATGTGTTTTTAGATACGTGGTGCCATTTAAGCAAGCCACACCCAATAACAGGTTTGTAAAACTCTCCATCATTGGAGAAATACAGTAGTCAACAACTGTAGCTGACACCACAGCAGGAATTTTGCTGGAAAGATGTGGGGAAAGTGTGATTGGGACATTCTGGCGTGTGTTTGTTTGTATTTGCGGCCTAAGAAAAAGTCTCCATGAAGTCTGTGTGATCCGAGTTACTGAACAGAAAATGATTAAATACATCTGGTTGTGTGAAAAGGGTAATACGAGAAAACACAGCACACCAAATCAAGGCAATACTGTCCAAAAGTGTGAACCACATTTTCTCTTCTCTTTAAGTCCTTGAATTGTGCATTCAGATCATGCAAGGCCATGGAGCTTCACTTCTGCTCGACTACACCATCAATGCTGTCTCTAAAGACAAAGTTGGGATATTATACTGCTTGAATATGTTACGGTCTAGGAGAACACTAAACTCACACTTCTAAAAAAATGTGTATGTGCAAAATGGCAGCCGTGTGTGTTGTGTGGAACCTGGCGAGAGTGTCTGGTGTGACGTGTGTGTTGTTTGGAGTATAAGCCTCTCCTGCAATGGTTCTGCTGTTTGGTTATGCAGAGAATGCATCTATACCCCACAAGAGTTCTTGTTACCCTTTCTAAAATGACAGAAAAGCTGTCAAAGGACAAGAGAACCTTGTTGTCCACCTCCGGGATTAATCTTGGAAGGGGAAAAAGACACATTGACAAGTCTAAGGGAAATAAAGAAGAAGATCTGATATGCACCACTGAGTGCAACTGCGTCAGTTCCATTTCATTGAACTGTTTATATTTTTAGGACAGAGCTCAATGGCAAAATACATAAAAGCCAAACTTTTATTTAACATAACAGGTTATATTTTGAATCACAATTAGAGTTTAGCATGACTCTGGAGGTTGATAGGGTTGTTACACAATAGGCGTGGCACTTTTCTCAACAGAATCAACCACTTTACATTCTCAATCCGGAGCCCAAACTTGGCATAAGGTTTTCAACATTGTGTATAGCACACTTGCATTCTTTACACCAAACATTGTCAATGAAAATACACTTCAACAACATGAAATAAAAATGTAATTAACAGTTATTTTTATTTAAAAGTACGTTTAAACGCTATGGGTTGGTTTCCCAAACAAGGATGTAGAAATGGAGTGCTAGGTAATTCAGGACCATGCCTAAACCAGAAGTTTCATTTTTGAGGTTTGGTTGGAAACAAAATGGTCAATGTAAGATGCCCAGTGGACAGTGGACAGTTAATTATTCACATGTTATCTAGATGGACACCAAGTTACCTCTCCCATTGGTTAAGCCTTCAGAAACTGGACTAAAGGTATTGCATGTTAAATTATTAACAATCATAATACTTAGAATCAGCCTTGTGAGGAAACTAATGCTCATTCAAGAACTTCTCTACATTCTAGATATGAATCTGACTGAATTCTAGCTGTAGTCTGATCAAGTTTAGCTTTGTTGTTTGAAAAATCAATGGCAGCTCTATGGCAGAGCCCTTTTCGGGAAGTGTCACTATTACATACAGGTAAATGATATTAATGCCTGTTTAGAGCACAAGGGCTTTAAAAATAAATCTGTGTGTTGTTATTATGGACAGTTTTGACATTCATGTGAACTGAAGTCATGGTTTGTCACTGCTTTACAGGTCTTTATATTAGATTTGCTAAGACTGATCTTGCTGCAAAAAATGGTTCAATACATTTCATTCATTCATTCCTTTTCCAAACTGTTCAGGTCAAGGGGAAGCTGGAGCTAATCCCATCTGATTATGGGTGCATGGGTAAACCATGGACAGGAAAACAGAAACACGCAACATTTCACACACCAACCTATAGACAGCCAATTAACCTAAATAACAATAAACAATGCACAGAAAGGCAGACCCACAGCTCGAACCCAGGACCTTCTTACTGAAGCAACGGCAGTACCCACTGCACAACCTCCATAAATTTAAAATAAGCTACACATGATAATGTCTTAAGAGTTATTTGAGATTTACCTGCTCCTTTTAAAACTGACATTTGAGTCTCAGCAGTTCAGAGGCATGTGGCCCAGATTTAAAATAAGAATAGTTAAAGTTTTCATGTCAAGGATCAGACACTAGAGCTTTTAAAAAGACTGAATTAATAAATGAAATATTTTCAATCGGGAAGCAGACTTAAAAGGAGAATTATTCAAATCTGATCTAGGAAAAGTCACATAATCTTGATGCCCTTGAAGCAGACTTAATAAATGATAGAAATCAGTTGACATATGCAGTTCACGTTTTCATGTGGGTCAAACCCTCGATCATATCAATACCAGAATAAGCTTACTAAGCATTCAGAAGTAGTTTTTGATATGGAAATCGAAACAAATATTAAAACCACATAATAATCTTATGGTGTGCTCTGACAGTGAGCGTCCACTAAACAGGTGACTTATTTGGCTAAACCTTGTCAGAAGTATATTTGCAGACTAACTGATGGTGCCACATCATTACAAAAAAACATTAAAACATTTCACTGGGTATTCTTTACATCCTTTACATAGCAAGCTGTCCATGTGAAAATAGTTGAATCAGTTTGCTTCTATCACTCACTCTAAGGGCAAAGACATTAAACTGCTGTTCTCAGTAGAGTTTACAGGATACAGAGCAGATCCCCTTACACTACAGTCGGTTCAGCCACTGCTGCTATAAGTGCAGGTTAATGCACCACTGACATGTATCATTATCTGCAGAGATGTTTCATTGTTGTTTGAATAGAGCAGCTCAGGGTCTCCACTCTGATCCTCTCGGGCTGGGGGTTCCCTGCTCAAACACACCTGGCCCAACACACCTGTTAACCGCCAGGTTCCCTGAGGGTAAAGGGAAAGATACTACTACTGGACACACGGCCAGACGCCATGGAGCGGATTTTGGGACCAAAGGAAAAGAGAGTGTTTAAGAAAATAAACATTTTAATAGAGCTGAACATTCAACAACACTGTGAATAAGGCAGTACATTCTAGAACACTGTGAATAGGGGAACCCATTCAATAACACTGTGAATAGTGGAGCACATTCAATAACACTGTGAATAGTGGAACCCATTCAATAACACTGTGAATAGTGGAGCACATTCAATAACACTGTGAATAGTGAAACCCATTCAATAACACTG
>JBBIGC010000036.1:3017577-3032662 GCA_037576955.1 Lepidarchus adonis
GGTAAACACACAACATTACAGTCTGGACTGACTCATTACTACATACACAGGTAAACACACAACATTACAGTCTGGACTGACTCATTACTACATACACAGATAAACACACAATATTAGAGTTTGGACTGACTGATTACTACATACACAGGTAAACACACAACATTACAGTTTGGACTGACCCATTACTACATACACAGGTAAACACACAACATTACAGTCTGGACTGACTCATTACTACATACACAGGTAAACACACAACATTACAGTCTGGACTGACTCATTACTACATACACAGATAAACACACAATATTAGAGTTTGGACTGACTGATTACTACATACACAGGTAAACACACAACATTACAGTTTGGACTGACCCATTACTACATACACAGGTAAACACACAACATTACAGTCTGGACTGACTCATTACTACATACACAGGTAAACACACAACATTACAGTTTGGACTGCATGTTGGTGTTCAACATAGGCAAATGAATGCAGATATAATATCATATTGAAGTCAATCAAGTGCCACTACAAAATATAACTTACATGACTAGGTTGTACAGAGCGCAATCATTTATCCAATATTTGAAAACCAATGTGGACAAGGCCTTAGTCTTACTATATTTTACAGACTTCACTAAGAACATCATCCTCTACTGACTGGAAACTTGAAGCTGATCATCAGTACTAACAGCCCCATGCAAGGTGCCAAACAATGGGATCTCAACCTCCAGGTTGCAACTTAAGACTCCAAACAGTAAAATGTAGGTGTGGGAGATAGTCTCTGAAAAAGTCTGGGGAAATAACAAATCACTTCCCCAGCTAACACTGCACAATGCACTGCACATGACTCAAATACCCTTTCTCTTCTGGTCATTTCTTCATATCACGCAAGCAAGGTTCATTCTCCCAACAGCAGGCATCACCAGAACATGTGCACAACAATGGTGGTAATGGCTGTAATAGTTGACTGCTGCGCAATGGGAAAATAAGATTAATTGCAGGGGGCTGTCAATGGAGGCCAGGAGGTCAGTAATGGAGATTCCAGCAGAGCACGGATGAAGATCAGCACGACGGCACTAACGTAGACTCTACACTGATGCTGCATTCTTTCTGCTCAGCGGTAACTATGGCAATATTGCTTTATGTCATTTCACTCATTTCTTAATTGAGATGGATTATCAGTCTCAGTGAATCAACACATCAAAGAGCCTCACATCTCATTTTACTCACAGTCAAAAAGTTATCTTGCTGCATGTGCCAGGTTCACGTGTACACATTTTGTAAATCAGAAATGTACATTTTATACACATATATATGGTAAACCACAAGCTCTGAATACGGTATAGCACATAGGAATGTATTCTATATATAGTTTTGTACTGTATTTTCAGATATTGTATTTTTCTGATTTGTATTCTAATGTATAGCATTGTGTTATATTGTAACGTATATCACTATATTGCATTGCATATTGTATTATATAGAAGTATATTGTTATGCATTTCACTTTATTGCATAGGAGGAATGTATAGCAATGTAGTGCTTTATATTGTATAGGAATGTATTGTAATGCAAGGCATTATATTATATTGCGTTACCATACACAACTATAGAACACATTGCAATATACAGTAATGCAATATAGTGATATACATTATAATATACAACTTTATAATAAAACACAATACAATGCTATACATTAAAATACAATGCTATAAATAAGAATTAAATGCAATGCTGTACAAATCAGTACAATATTGTGTTGTGTTGTATTGTATAGGAGTATATTGGAATGTATAGCAATGTATTGTTTTGTAATGTATTGTATTATATACAAATGTATTGTATAGCATTAGATTGGATTGTGCAGAGTTGTGTTGTATGGTATAGAGCTGTGTTGGACTGGATTATACAGTATAGCATTGTGTTGTAATGTATTGCACTGTGTTGTATGTATTAGCATTATGACTGAATTTCTATGAAACTGTGAATACCACTGTTCTGAACACCAGGTTTCTGCTGGTAGGAATGTGTGGATCATCAGCGGTTTATAAATATGTAAATTCTGTTTTTGTGATTTCCAATCTTGTGTAGACTGTATGTGGACGTTGCTGTAAACAGGTCTAATGGTCAAACCCGTGGTCAGTCACGCCCTCACTCCGCTGAATACTGATGCCCGTGAGTGCTGAACCCTCCCGCCCAGATCTGAGGCTGAACTTCACTCCTCACCTCCTGCAGCATGGACGGGGTTAAGCGCGCTGCGCTCGCGCTGCCAGTGCAGGCGCCGCGGTGGGAGTTGACTGGAACGCCGCTGCGGTCTTTCCCTTCCCGGATTTCCACAAGTCTTGGGATTACTCCTCGTGCGTAAATGTGCTGCGTCGTCGTGGATGATGGAACGTGACGCGCGAGGCCGGAGCTGAACCAGGAGCCCGGAGGAGGACGCCTCCGCAGAGTTTGGCGATGTTGTGCGTCGCTTTGGGGCTTGGAACAGGGGACGCACGCGCCTTCGTTTGAGCGCTGCACCGTCTGGCTCTTCGTGCACGCGGCCGTTTCCCGCTCTTTTCGCGCGCGCGCAACATACACAGCGGGGAAAATGTTGAAAACCTACTTAAAAGCCGAATAACGCGTCTTTTTCTGTCTGCGAGGAAATGCAAATCGACGCTGTTTTCTGCAACACGTGCACCGCGCGCGGAAACACGGTCTGCAACTTTGGAAGGCGTTCTGTTGCCTTTCTTTCTCGCACGGAACCACAGGACGAACGGAAGGTTGTTGCTTGTTGCGCTGCACTCCGGGACTCCCACCATCTACGTGGGTATTTATTTATTTGTTTGTTTGTTTATTTGTTTCTTTTTATCCCCCGTTTTCCCACCCTCGAGCTCTCCGGACGCCGCGCTCGCGCTGAGCAATGACGGCTCGAGGGCTCGCGCTGTCGCTGTCGCCGCTGCTGTTGTCGTTCCTCGTGCTCCTTCTGGCGCCCGCCGCGTGCCTCGCGCACCCGCAGCCGTGTCAGGTCCTGAGGCGCGTGGGCCACACGGTGCGAGTAGGAGCCCTGCATCTGCAGCCACGCGCGCTGAGGACGCAGAACGGCCCCCGGAGGAAAACTTTGGAGTGGGAACGCGAGTGGGAGTGGGCGCGAGGCGAGAACGAGAACGAGCTGGCCAAAGGCGGGAACGAGGCTGGCGCGAGGGCCTCCAGGACCAGGGGCTCGAGCCAAAAGGGCGCAAAAAGTAAGAGCGCGCTCAAACAAGTGGAGGCGGAGAGTGTGTTTCTGCCCAGAGACTCCGTCCTGTTGGCAACGGAGGCGCTCAACCGCCTGCCAGGCCTCTTACCCTACAACCTGTCACTGGAGATCGTGATGGCCGTCGAGGCGGGACTAGGGGAGCTGCCGGCCTTCTCCTTCGTCTCGTCCTCCTCCCCTGCGCCGGTGTGTGCCGACCCGGTGTCTTTTCTCCACAGCGTTTGCCATACTGTCATCGTCCAAGGAGTCTCCGCCATCATGGCGTTCCCTCAGAACCGGGATGAGCTGGTGAAGTTGGAGTTTATTTCCTCCTCGCTCCAGATTCCGGTCGTCAGCGTCGTCCAGAAAGAGTTCAAGAGACAGAGTCAGGTGGGAGCATCCTTTTCTCACCTTGTTATGTACCAGAATGGAGCTTTTTTTCAGGCATCAAATACACCACTGCTGTGTAAAACTTCTGTTAGGGATGAGAACATGGAGGCTTTGAGGGGCCTCTACATTTGAAGGTGTCTTTCAGAGCTGTAGTAGACACACCAAAATGTGTGGTACAGAGGTCTTATATATATTTTTGTTTAATTATTATTTTTTTATTTATTTTTAATAGCATAACAGTGAACACTACAAGCTGTAAGACACTAGGATGCGTCCAGGTTCCTCCCTTTGGTCACAGACAGTAGTTTCCACTAGGGATGCACCAGTATTTAAACCAAGAGTTGATGAAGATACAGACAGACATGGCGAAGGGCGGGGTTGGCGATCTAACAGATTTGTCTGTATTTGCATCAAAAGGTATTTACCTCTGTTACTCGAGCTCACCGACCCCGCCTCTCGCCAAATTTCAGCCCATACCTTTTACATATCTGAAGATGATAGCATAAAGAAAATGTAGGAAGTTGATTAAAGACGAATGCCATTTGGATTCACTGTTACATAGAAAAGAATCGAAAACTAAATTACCCTTTGCTTTTCTGAAAGAAGTGCTGGATAGTGAACATTGTTAAGGTTTGAAAACACACCTTTCACTCATTTTACAGTCTATACATGGAAGACTTTCTTACTCAGGATTGGTGTGAAATGCTATATGCGCTAAATGTTGCGAAGGATCCAGATGCTTCTTTAAATTTGCAAATTTATCTACTTTAAGCTGTATCCATGTCTGCCACAGGTGTATAATTATATACAGACAACTTAAATAGTCTTTACAGTAAATGGCGTTGGAACAGGTTGCTCTGGAGAAGCCAAACATGCCAACAGGGTTGCAATCAACTGTGTAAAGAATGGGTGAATGCCTCGTGCCATCATGGCATTCCCTCAGAAATTTGGACTAGATCAACAGATGAAGGGGACATGTGAGGTTTTAAATGCAGTAAGATCTCATGAGTGTTTGATTCTTTGCAATCAATGCTTCATCAGATATCAGTTTAAATCAGTCAGGTCTAAACGATTTCCCAGTGCTGGTACATTTTTATGCTATCGTGTGTCAATGCCAATTTGAAACCAATATTGCACATCCAAAAATGAATCTGTGGGGGAGGCCTTGGCCTAATGGTTAGAGGTTGCTGGTATTGTGACCAAAGGGTTGCAGGTTTGATTCCCAGAACCAGGCTGAAGAGCTCAAGAGCAAGGCACCTAACCTCCTACTGCCCATCATGTACATCGTTCTGGATAAGAGCATCTGCCAAATGCTGTAAATGGGTCTGCTTCATTCAAAAAAGCTTAAGCTTTTTGTATTTTTTCAAGGTTTTAATATCATTACATCTGTTTAAGTCAAAATGTGTTGCTCCTGTGGTTCCAAGAATTCAATAGCACCTGAAGAACTGTATTTATCATGAACACAATGCACAATAGTCAACATGATGCCCCTCTCAGGTTTGAGAAGTGATGCTTTGTGACCAGTGGTGTAGTGTTTAAATCCTCAAGTGGGTTTTCTGTTAGTTATTCTGGGGTGCATGAATTGTTTATAAATATGAAGCTCAGAGGAGCATGATGGAGTGACCAGTGGTGTAGTGGTGGAGTTCTCAAGTGGCTTTTCTGTCAGTTATTTCTGGGTGCATGAATTGTGTATATGGATCACAGACGAGCGTTATGCATATGTATGATAACGAGGCTCAACATCTGCTGCAGTAATACAACAGGTTGGGAACTCCAGAGGCTGATTAAGGACGAATGCCATTTGGATTCACTGTTACATATTAGTCAGAGCTCCAGAAGAAAATCGAAAAACTAAATTACCCTTTGCTTTTCTGAAAGAAGTGCTGGATAGTGAACATCGTTAAGGTTTGAAAACACACCTTTCACTCATTTTACAGCCTATGCATGGGAGCTAAACTACAAGAGTAGCTTCTTTTTAACTCAGGATTGGTGCAATATGCTATATGCACTAAATGTTGCAAAGGATCCAGATGCTTCTTTAAATTTGCGACGTTATTTCCATGTCTGCCAAAGGTGTATAATTATATATAGACAACTTAAATAGTCTTTACAGTAAATGGAAGTGGAACAGGTTTCTCTGGAGTAGCCAAACATGCCAGCAGGGTTGCAATCTACTGTGTAAAGAATGTGAACATTTGTTATTTTCTAACCTTAAAAAAATATATATATATATATAAATGACAATAAGTGTTTAGGTTGTTTTCAAAAAAGTTTTGATTACACTGTGACCAGATAAGTAAACACAGTGAATAATTTTAATCCATTAGTCAAAATTGTCAAAGCATCTAAATAACAATTAGTGCCATGTGCTAAACACTAGTGCTATCTAGAATGAATAAGAGAAGCTGGTATTGGACAGACAGAAATTTGAAATAAAACATTCTCCAAGGTATTTCAGTCTATAGCCGGCCTGGATTACATTTACATTAGCTTAGCGAGCTAAACAAAGCTAAACAGAGCACTGAAGAGGTTTTGTTCCAACTAACTGGTGCCCTGCTGATACAAGTGTAAAGGATATAAGCTCATCTCTGAGAAAGCAATGTTTGATGTTGGAGTGAAAGAAAAGTTAATCAAATGGTATTTGGAACTAACATGTTCAGGGCAAAATTGCTACAAACCACAGCAAAGGCTTGGCTCCAGCTAACTGATGCTAATACGATACTCTGAGGCAGAGCGCAATGTGTCAGCTGAGGGGAAAAATGACCCTCGTGGGGGGAAACATGCATGAACTTGTCATCTTTCTATCTTGTCATTGAGATCTAAATGCTCCAGCAGAGCTGAACATTTACATATTATTAGAAGACTTTGGCTAAAGAAAATGATGGCTGTCTACTAAAGTTAACTTTGAAAATCAACTGGTTATAATGACTGGGAGCTAAATGCTAACACTAAATCCTGAGTACATTATTATTTTCACAGCAGCGTTTCAGAAACCCTATTAGCTTGTTGAAGAGATTATTTACCCTGTAAATTTAGGGCCGAGCTAACAAAGTTTAACTGTATTTAGTCCCTGCAAACATGTAGATCAACCACAGACTGATATTTAGCTATCTAGCTATCTAGCTAACTAGCTAAACAAATGTATCTGGGGAATTAAACTAAACACTTAGAGATTTCAAAACAAAATCCCAAATTGAGCAAATAACTTTTTGACCTTCTTGTCACAAAATGTCTGCTACTCAACATAGACATGAACATTATAGGGACCCCAAAAGTCTGTGTAGCAATGATGCCCTCTTATATTTTAATAGCTTTAAGACATATATGATGTCTTTTTGGCTCTGTTTTGCACTTTCGGAACCAGTAAAAGCTTAAATTAGGCTTTTTTTGTGTGTATGTGTGTGTGCTGTGAAATCCACCAAGCAACAGCGTTTTGGCACAGTCGTGATTTTACTTAGTGAGGGTAAGCCAAATGGTTCAAAAATGGGTTCATTCTCGAGGTTTGAAGTGAACACTGAGAATATGTACTGGTCAAAAGAAATAACAGGGCATCACAAACAGAACTAAAGAGTTTACAGTGCTTCCAACATACAGTCCAAAACAATCAAACAATTCAGACATGATTAAAGTGCACATTTCAGAGTTTAATTTAAAATTATTGCATACATTTACATTTATCATGTAGAAATTAAAATACTTTTTATACACAATCCTCTTAATTTCAGGGCTCCATATTGTTTGGGACAAAGTAATGGTAGGTATTTTAAAGCTGTCATGTAGTGCTTTGTTGCATATCCCTTGCATGCAATGACTGCTTGACATTTAACTTGTTAATAGACATCACCAGATGTATCTACTGCTGTCATCTTCAACTCCTGCTTGTTCCAGGGGCTTCAAGTTTCTTCTTCAGTAAATAGAACACATGGTCAGTTAGATTTAAAACAGGTGGCTGGCTTGGCTGGATTGAAGAATTTAAATATTTTTAGCTTTGAGAAACTCCCATGTTGCCTTAGCGGAACGTTTGGGGTCATTATTTTGTTGTGGGATGAAGCACCATCCAATGAGTGGAGGTATTTACTGGAACTTCAGCAGGTAAGATGTTTCTATACACCTCAGAATTCATTGTGTAACAGTTACATCATAAATTAAGATGTGTGCCATTATCTGTAGTCATACATGCCCAAGCCATAACACCCCCACCACCATGTTTAACAGATGCCATTAATCTAATGCACATTAATATTGGTCTCCATAATTTAGCAGGTTCTTTATGTACTTTTTCACAAATTGTTTCTGGCTAGCTTGTGGTTTGCATCTTGCAGTGTAGACTCTATTTCTGTTCATGAAGTCTTCTTTGAATTGTAGTTTTGGTTATCAGCAGTAGAGATGTTCCTGGGCCTACTAGTCTCTAGTCTTTGCAATTACAGAACTCACTAGTGCATTCATTCTTCCTAATGATATTCCAGACAATTGATTTTGGTAATCCTAAAGTTTGACCGGTGTCTCTAATGGTTTTATTCTTGCTTTTCAGCCTTAAAATAGGTTCCTTGACTTTCATCGGCACAGCTTTTCTCCTCATGTTAAACAATGGCAACTACAGATTCCAAATAGTAGAAGCAATCCTAGGTATCGCATCCCTCCACTAATGAAGCAATTAAACACACAGTAATGGCAAAACCATGAAGCCAATTGTCCATAACATTATGGTGCCTTGAAATGAGAGGGGCTGGCATAAAAAGTGTTACTAATTCTACATAGTGAAATGTGTTTTGTCCCAAACATTATGGGTGGTACTGTATTTGGTAGTTTTTGACATACCTGACATTGTTATGTAGAATTATGATCGGACAGTCTGAATTTATATGTTTTGAAGAATCAAAACATTTTCACAGGATGTATTAAACTGAATAAAAGATATTTTTAAAGCATTCTTAATGTAACAAATATTTTCACTTGGTGTGAAGCTCCATCTCAGTCTCCAATAGGGTACAAGTACAAATCTTTTAAGGATGTGTTTTGTCAAGAACTGTGTTGGTCTTCCCTCATAAAACTTCAAACATCATCAGTGACTTGTTGAGTTTGTATGATACAGGCACCAGTGTGGGGTTTTATTGAAAATTACTTGATACTTTTAAATCACAAATTTTACTGTTTAATGCAAACTAGTGGACAGTGCAGTGTTGTTTCCCAAAACACCCCCATGGTGTGGGCATATTTTAAAGGCACCCTGTCTCTGTTTAAAGAATAAAGCTCTAAGCTGTTGCTGAGCCACCATCATGCATAGTTTTTCTAAACTCTCATATCACCATTGATGAGCCTCATTATGGAAATTATAAAAATGTCTTTTATTGGCAATTTATTAGATAAAATATAAAGGTTGATCGTAATTTTAAAATACCTTTTTAATTTAAATGATAAAACACATTTTAAATACCACTGTTTAACTTACTACTAGGGTGTACAAATTAATTGATCTGCATTGATGTATCAACCAGAATAGTGTCTTTATTCTACAATTAATTTTACTGAATATCGCTTTGTTTGACTAAAACACTGTATCTGATGTTAATAATAGTGTTTACAAATTTGTTTACATGTGTAAGTTGTTGGAATATAGCAGATTGTGTGAAATTTAATAATTTTATACTGACAGCAGACCCCAGTATATAATAAAAGTGCAAAACTGCAGATTTTAAGATGTCAGATCGCTGGCTAAAATAATTGAGGTAAAATCGAATCACTAAGAAACTACTTACAAACATCTTATTGCCACAACAATATTTAATATGCTATTATTGCAGCAAGATGTAGATAATCTCTTTATTAATACAATTGGTATCACAGGAACATGGGATGAAGCAGCATGTATAAATTTAACAACAAAAAAAACAATTATGAAAACATTTTATTTGTTAGTTTTATGTATCCTAGTCTAAGTACTTAATGTGTTTTTTTTAATCTGTTTCTATTTGTTTCTGTGATTATGCAAAATTCCCCACAGGCCACAATTCAGGCTGTTAGATCACTTGAAGTTAGCACCATCTTCTGGTCAGACAAGTCTTTGTTTACATGTGTGAAAGTTGCATGGATATTGTAACATTAAACAGGAAAAAAGCTGGTTATTCAGAGTTTTAATACTACCATGCCATCCCAAGCCATTAAATAAAAAAGTTAACAGCATCTGTTTAGGTCTTATGTACTGATAAATGGCACAGCATTGCATTCATCAAAAATACTTGCAAGCAATCTCTAAAGTGGTGCTTAAAATTTTGTGAACTGTTCAGAGTTTTTGTTTATATTTCCGTTCATAAACGTGACCTAAATGTCATCAGATTTTCACAGAGATCCTAGTAGTACACAAAAAGAACCCAGTTAATCAAACAAGACTATTATATTTGCCCAAGCTTTTAGTTTCTGGTTTGCAGCAATAACCGCAGCTAAACATTTCCAGTAGCTGTTGTACGTCAGCTTGGACAAACCATATTTAAAACCATATTTGCTTGGTTCCACAACTTTGATTTGGTCATTTCAAATCCTGAACTTTATTCTTTTTTAACCATACTTTCATAGAACGGCTGTTTGTGCTTAGGGTTGTAGTCTTGCTGCTCAATCCACTTTCTCTTGAGATAAGGGTCACAGGCCTTTCAACCCTACAATGCACATTGTGGTTGTTCAGTGTGCTCTTTATATTGAACTTATGAACAATATTATTGATAAAATACTTTTAGTTGCTTAGAAGCAACCCAGGATTTCTTTGTGACACTAATAACTGTTAAAAGTTTCGCTTCTGAAGTAATCTTTGTTGGTCGTGCACTCCTGGATAGGGTAACAGTGATATTGATCATTTGTACACAGTCTACTGGTGGATTGGATCAGTCTAAACCCTGTAGAGATCATTTATAACCTTTACCAGCCTGATAGGCAGCAAAAGCTCTTTTTCTGGGGTCTTTTTAAACCATGATACAATTCAATAAATGTGTTTTACAGATACGACTTTGATAGATCCCTTCTATTTGTAAAATTTTGCCCATTTGTTATCCTATTGAAATACTGAAAATACATAACTCTCATCACCTTTGCATACTTTATCACTCACAAATATGTTATACTGGATCATTTTCTTCAATAAATAGATTGTGAAGTGTAATATTTTTGTCTCATTTGTTTAATTGGTTCTCTTTATTTTTTTAGTATATGTGTGAAATGATATTTTTGGCTATATTAATGCAGAAATATAAAAAACAAAAAAACACATATACATGCAATTGTAAGCACCACTATATGTAGCAAAACCACTTTACTCATAGAAAATGAAGAAAATGTGGCATGCATTTGAGACTTGATATAATGATATTCTGTAGTCTGTAAATATTAAGCATTATCCTATATTGTGTCCTGAGCCATATTAATATATTTTTAAAAGCTGCAAGGTGCACTACTGTACATACAAATTACAAAGATGTTTTGTCAAATTCTTTTAAAATGTGTATTTATATATGCAGCCAAATGTATAATGGGTTTATTACACCATCTGGAAGTGCATAACCCTGTCGCTCTCTTTTTTTACTTTGTACTATATACTTTTTACATTACTAATTTAGATAGATTACATTTGTGAGTTTATCTGTTTCATTTATTTTCTATTTGTGTTTTTAATTATTTTATCTTTTTGTAATGTTGGTAGGTCGGAAGTAAACGCAAGCCCCATATATACAACATAAACATAAAGCAACACTAATAATGCACAACACACATAATTCACAGTGAGAATTACAGGTAATAACAGATAAACATATAACAGCACAAATAACTGGCACCAACTGACTGAACGCGAGATATTAAAATACTAACACAAGACTAGGAACAGCTGGAGAACATGATGAGATATATATCAAGGTGCAGGTCATTTCAAGGGCATGAGAGGCATGTGACAAAACAAAACGTAAGACTGAAGAACCAAAGCTGCTTTTGTTTTTTTGGGGGTTTTTTTTTCAACATGACAATAAAGATCTATTCTATTCTATAATTGCTAACAGCTCCCTATTTGTGTAGAATGGTCATACTGATAAACATGCCTTTAAGCTGATCTGCATTTCTCATTTAAATGTGAATTAGCTAAAAAAAAAAAGTTAGGAGTTTCATTATACATTTTCATTACAAATGATTATAATATAATGATCTATTATAGGACTAATTAAGGGATTGTGCTAACTAGTCCTATAATAGATCTAATGGAGTAACTAGATTGGCTTATTGTAATATATATTTACAGTGATTTCATAAAATGTTCAGATACCCTTCAATTTTTTCAGTTTTATATTGCAGCCAGACGCTACAATTGTTTGCCCCCCCCCCCTTATTTTTTCTTCTCTACACTCAGAAACAGCAAATAATGGCGAAGTCTAAACATGTAAAATGTATTGTAATAGTTCTCCAAGGAGAGAAAGCCACTAATGACACACTCACACACAGTGATCTCTTTTTAACCAGTGTGCTCCCTAGAGGCTAAGTTACACACAAGCATTAACACGTGAGCGAGGCATGATGGTGGATGCCCAACTGAACGAGTTATCATTTATCTATGGTGAGTTTGGACATCCACCATCAGTTCGCTCCCACAAGAACAGCTGCTCACCGCTGCTCCGTTCCTAACACACACACGACTCACAGAAGGCATAGAAAACACACAAACAACACAAATCCCACACTTTCTTCACTCTCATTATGCATTCCTCCCTCAGCAGCCAATGGGAGCTGCCCATGACCATTACAGTATGACAATTTGTAAATTTTTAAAAAAGAAAACATTGAAATATCACATTTCCACAAGTATTCAGACCCTTTACTTAGTACTTAGTTGATGCACCTTTGGCAGCGATTACAGCCTCAAATCTTGTTGGGTACTATGCAACAAGCTTTACCCATCTGGATTGGGGGATTTTCTGCCATTCTTCTTTGCAAATCCTCTCAAGCTCAGTCAGGTTCAAGTCAGGGCCCCGGGGCTGGGCCACTCTAGGATATTCACAGAGTTGTGCCTAAGCCACTCCTGTGTTGTCTTGGCCAGTTAGAAGGTGAACCGTTGGCCCAGTGTTCCTGAGCACAGTGGAACAGGTTTTCATTGAGGATACTTCTTTATTTTGCTTCATTAAGCTTTCCCTCAACCCTGACCAGTCTCCCAGTTCTAACTGCTGAAAACACTTCCCACAGCACGATGCTGCCAACACCACCGTGCTTCACTGAGGAGACACATCTGCTTACCACTGCCTTAAAACCCAGATTGGTGGAGGGCTGCAGTTATGGTTGTCCCACCTTCAGACAGAATCTCTCGAGCTTAGACAGAGTGAGCATTGGGTTCATGATCTCTCTCACTAAAGCTCTTCTCTCTTGATTGCTCAGTTTAGCAGGGTGAGCAGCTCTTGGAAGAGTACTGCTAATGTCATATTTCTTATATTTGAGAAATATGAGGACACTGTGCTCTTGAGACCCTTCAGAGCAGCAAATGGTGTTTTTTTTTTTGCCATATCCAGACATTGCTTTGCAACGGTCCTGTCTCTGAGCTCTGCAAGTAGTTTCTTTGACCTCATGCTCTAATATGCATTATCAGCTATGACGCCTTCTATAGATAAGTGCATGCCTTTCCAAATGATGTCCAGTCAATTTAATTTACAGATTATAGAATTCAAATGTAGACTCCAATCAAGCTGTAGAAACACGTCAGCAGTGATCAAGAGATCTGAGCTAAATGTGATTTCATTTTTTTAAATAAATGTAAAAATTGTCTACAAGTCAGTTTTGACTTTTCTTGATGTGGTACTGAGTGCTGATTAATAAAAATAAAAAAACATGATTGTAGCGTTAGGCTGCAACAAAAAACTGAAAAAAAAGTAAAGGGGAATACTTTCTGATGCCACAGTGAGTAAATTAACCAATTATAGCACTAAGTACATTAATATAGGTATATTGATTAAATGATTAAAAAAATAAAAGTTTTGTTTTTGTTTGTTCCCAATTTGAATGATTAACAGAGAATACGCATACACAGCAAAATGAACATTCTCCACAAGGGGAAGCTATTAGCACTCGAAAGAGTGTTCTGATTAGATATGCTGTTTATCATAGAAAGACAGACAAGTCTGACAGCACTTCTCCTTACGTAGACAGCAGATGACATGATATTAAGTCCATGTTTTCACCTTATACACATTTCTAGCCATTTATGTAGATAGCGTTCTCTTTATACATTGTCTTAAGGAAATATGTATGCTCAGGAATTTGTAGTTGCCTAGGGAGATTTTTTGGCAAAACAGGTAAACTTGAACTATAGCTACATACATATGACATGGTGGCTTTCATAGTAAGCTCATTTTACATAAGTACGTTTGTTTAGTAAATTAAGACATTTAACATTGTTAATTGTTTCCATTTATTTATAGAAATTATTCTTCTATTATTCTATTATGAAGTATAATTTCAATCATTGTTACAATTTTAGCTCACAGCTCCGTGTGGATCTCTTGGTCCTGTTTGTATATTAAAGATGTGGTACTCAGCTATAAAATAAAGCAAACCTGTTCATTTCATTTTCTCTGATGATTATATGTTTTAAGCCTCTAAATGAAAAGTCAAGAATTTGGCTCAAAGGGGATAAACAAGAAAGTTAAGAAAAAAAATTTTTTTCAAATTAAATTTTTTTTCCAGTGAAATCTGTGCAATTACAATTTACATGTAATAAGTTTACCTGCATTAGATGAATGCTGTATAGCTTAACCACCGTTTAAACACTTGAAATTCTGGCAATATAAATGGCTGTCGGACTGTTTGTTAGATTTCCGTACTGCAGCTGTTGAAATGCTTGTTTACTGACAAAACATGTCTTGTCTCATGATTTTCCAGCTTGAATAATTGTCGAGGGAACAAATGGAGGTGACACCAAGATTTAATGATCGAATTGGACAATGGCCCTTCGCTTTATTAAGTTCTTACAAGAACCCAGAAGCATTAGTGTGCCCCCAACTGGTGTAGCACACATAGAGCATTCAGATATCAGAACCCCAATGCTATGATTCAGATATCAGAACCACAATGCTATGATTCAGATATCAGAACCCCAATGCTGTGATTCAGATATCAGAACCCCAATGCTATGATTCAGATATCAGAACCTCAATGCTGTGATTCAGATATCAGAACCCCAATGCTGTGATTCAGATATCAGAACCCCAATGCTATGATTCAGATATCAGAACCCCAATGCTATGATTCAGATATCAGAACCTCAATGCTGTGATTCAGATATCAGAACCCCAATGCTGTGATTCAGATATCAGAACCCCAATGCTATGATTCAGATATCAGAACCCCAATGCTGTGATTCAGATATCAGAACCCCAATCAGAATCAGAATCAGAAAAACTTTATTGTCCCTAAGGAAATTGCTTATGTAGCGACTGCAACATAGAGACAGT
>JBBIGC010000036.1:3032762-3049579 GCA_037576955.1 Lepidarchus adonis
GGTGGGGTCGTTGATGACGTCGTTGGATGCATTGTCTGCTGTGGAGGAGCTTGAAGGTGAGTGGTGGTGGGAGACTGAACAATGCTATGATTCAGATATCAGAACCCCAATGCTATGATTCAGATATCAGAACCCCAATGCTGTGATTCAGATATCAGAACCTCAATGCTATGATTCAGATATCAGAACCCCAATGCTGTGATTCAGATATCAGAACCCCAATGCTGTGATTCAGATATCAGAACCCCAATGCTGTGAACTGAGCCACCGTCATGTCACTACAATGGCTAGTCAGAGCGGTGATGGTGGATCAGTCATTCACCCCAAATACTCACACAAAATACACAAAATTATTCAAAATAATCCCAAACACACATACACACCAAACCCCAAAATTAAACAAAAACCCCCAAACAGTCACTGAATCACACAGAATAGTGATATCCCAGGGACCCCCCTCCCTTAAGCCTCAGCTCTGCTACAATATCTTATATCTTTTCATGGGACAACACTGAAGAAATGACACTTTGAAACAATGCATGTAGTCAATGAACAGCTTGTATAACAGTGTAAATTTACTGTCCCCTCAAAATAAGTTATCCAAAACATCAATCTGGTTCTGTAGCTAGTCTTCCATTTTACACAATCTGGAGTGGATTGGGATACTTTTCACTGCTTGTTGTACTTGTATAACTACGCGTGTGATTAATAAACATCTTGAATATTGAATGTCCGTTCCTAAGCTCCCCAAAGCAGAGACAAGTTAATTAGCTACTGTTAGAGAATTCCTAACATCATCTCATTACATATCAAAGCAGCCTGAGCAGAATCAGCCAGTTAAGGACTGAGCTACTGAACAAAGCTTAGCATTCATTATCTGTTTTCCACACCTAGCTATTGCAGCTGAAAAATACATAGTTAATTGTCAAGACCAAAATCATACAAAAACTTGGTGTTATTTCAGATTAGCTTCCACTCATCTCACGAACACTTCCTTTACTGCACTTTTCCCAGTAAATGAAGCTGTCAATCAGCTACAGTGAAGTCCGTGAACGTGTGTTCGAGGTAAAAACTGGAAAATCATATGAGAGTTGATGCCTTCCTTGGTTCCTGCCCCAAATCGTCAAAAGTCACATCCATGTAAGCACAAAATAGGCTTCAATCAAGCATAAATACTCTTTTCACAATTTAAAAAAAGTTTTTTTTTTTCAAGTCTTTTGCTTGCTTAAGTAGTTTTTTTTGCACATACGACTTGACATAAATCAAACACCATACTCTTCCATTCCTCCATGATTACATCACGGAGCTGGTGGAGGACAGCAAATGTACACTGTTATACAAGCTGTACATTCACTACATTATATCAAAGCGTCATATCTTCAATGTTGTCCCATGAAAAGATATAATAAAATATTTGCAAAAATGTGAGGGGTGTACTCACTTTTGTGAGATACTTTATATGGGCCAGTATTGCATCAACCTTACAATAAAGTAGCTGATACTATCTATAAAACTAACTGTGGATCAGCTGTTATTTTTATTTTTTTTAAAACAATCAACATCACAGTGAGGCTAATTATTTACAGATTAGTGTGTTTGTGTTGTTGTTGTCCAGTGTGTTTCAAGGTGGAGCCAATACACTGCAAAGTCCTTTTCAAGTCTAATTCAGTTCATTTTTGTTTGATGAACAGTTAATGTGTTGGTCGGCATTATTTGAAGGCAATCATACTTTTGAAGAGGGTATTATTTGATATGAGAAATTATATAAAAATAAATATCAAGGGAATGTTTTGTCAGTATCAGTGAGCTGGAAAGCTTAACTGGCTTAGCTAATTAGTATATATCAAATAGACAAAACCAAACCCCATTCTTCCTCTGTAGTACATGTCAACCATGTTTTTGTCTCTTGAGCAATGTAGATTAAATATTCCTCATTCATTTCTAGTATTTGATTGGACAGGGATATCCACAGGTGAAATCTAATTCAGCATAAGATGGCTACTGAAAGAAAATAATAAACCGTTTTGGTAATTGTATTTGTCAGACTGTGTCATTGGACTTCATAACAACGTGTAAGGTGAAAATAAATCTTCCTTTGTTTGAACTTCTTGAAATAAATCTGTGAAAAACATCACTTTAATCAGTTACCATTAGGCTGTGTACTGCTGTCACTTAAACGCAGCTCCCGGGGGAAATTAAACAGATCAGCTAAGCATTTCATCTTGGAGTCTGTGAAGGACTTGCTCTTTTTGGTAGTGTGATATGAGGTTGCTGATTGAGTATTATACTACTGATCTACTAGACCTTCAGTCTGGATAACATGATTGACTTTTGCTGTGCAAAAATGCACAACTTTATTATGTCTTTGACTCATTTGTATGTTTATATGATGTGTAAAACAGTTAGAAGCAGGCAAAAATGATCTAGCATTGTTGTAAAATGTTAGTTGACTATTTTAACAATGTACCTCAATGGGATACACTTCATTTACAGCAATCTCACATCATCCGATTGAAATCTTTAAGTTTATTCCACTGAATAGTGCTGTCAGTCAAAATATGGCAAGCTATTGCACGTGGTCGCTCACATTCTTTATGAACACAGCATTATGTAATGAAATTTAATTATACTTTGTCAGTGTTAACAAAGACAGTAAAAGCATGAATATAAAAATGCTGGCTGCTTTCATACAGATGTTAAATATGCAGCTTAAAACAAAAAAGATTTTTGTGACTGATCTCTAAGCTCTATAATACAGCAGTTACCAGTGCTGATCATGGAATGAAAAGGTTTGTTGATGTTAGAAGTGAACATTTCAAGCAGTGGGCTTCAATGCAAAGGTATTCTCTGAACATACAAACAGAAATCTGTGCTGCTGTTTTCCTTACTTTGCTGTTTTTAGGCAATGCAGGCTGTTTTCATTACTGTAATGATTTTCCCTCTCATTCCCACCCAACAGAACTCCCTCCATTTCCAGATGGCCATGCAGAATCCCCCAACTCCTCAGGCAGATCTAATCTTCTCTCTCCTGTCCATTAATAATTGGTATGATGTCAGTCTGGTGATGTGTCAAGAACTGAACATTTCCAGATTTGTTTTCCTGCTCCGCAACAACTCCAGATTCCACCTGGGATCAGTTGTCAACATTTCCACCAACAGCAGCAACAAAGGTGACTTTCAGACGTCCCTGCAGAGTCACATGGACTCCATCAAGGACTCTACGTCAACCATAGTGACCTTTGGATGTGATATCCGGGATATAAAAAGGATCTTTACAACTATAGCAAAGTTTGGGTTAATGCTACCTGACTACCACTGGATTTTAGGTGATTCCCAAAATGTGGAGGAGTTAAGAACAGAGGGGTTGCCGATGGGCCTTCTTGCACATGGGCGAATGGGGCAGCCCTCTCTGGACCACTATGTCCAGGATGCTTTGGAGCTTGTCACCAGGGCTGTTGGATCAGCTGCCATGGTTTCTCCAGAGCTTGCGCTCATCCCCGGAATCACAAACTGCATGGCAATTGAGGAGAAAAATCTCACCTCAGGAAAATATCTCTCCAGGTATTTCTCCTGACTTTTACAGCTATGCTTAGAAATTGTGGCTATATTTTTGCATGGCTTTGCAGTATGCTACTGAAATACATCGACTGCTAATGTCTAAGATCTTATACTATGTTGTAATTGTCAGTGTAATTTACATTAGTTTTTTTTATTTGTTGTTTGGTTTGTCATAAAATGTTTAAAATTAATTTGACTCCAATAATTTGGATTTTCATATGGTCAGTAGCTTAAACCATGAACAGTATTGAATCACTTGGAGATTGAACTCCTACACCTACTGACTGTGATAAATTTCAGACGTGTTTTAAATATGCTTTTTAAAAAGTGACTTGGCCATCACACCCATTTTGAACAATCTAGTGTTAAAAAACTAAACAAATACTACAAAAGATTGTCTAAATCTGATAAAGCAGCATCACACTACTGTGAAATGCCTAGGGCACTGCCTGGGGCCTGCCAGCGTATTTCTGAACATATCACAAACAACTTGGCAGAATATTAAATGGCTGACCATGTGCTGTCATGAAGAAGGTAAGATAAAGGCCACAAGTGACACAAGGTTATCTCTGAAAGACCAAACAGAATATTATTTTGGCCATGGCCTTACTTGAGAAGCAGGTTTTCAAACAGTTCAGAATGGGGTAGAGAGCTGAATTGAATCGTTTTACAGGAAAAAGTTTTATACAGTGGCAAAATATTGTGCATATTCAGGAATGAAAGGTTTTAGTTGGTCTGTGCATTTGTTTAGGTGGAAAAGCATCATAAAGCTGCATGACAGTTCCCTGCAGTCTCTAAATAACAGGTCATTGCTGACGGCATGCTTATATATCCGCTAAAGATTATCATCTACAACTAAAGGGGAAAAGATGAGACAGAGGTCAAAATTTGCTCTTTCTGGATAAGCTCAGAGCAGAAGAAAAAGCACAGTCTGGTAAGAAATGATCATCATAGTGGGTAGAAAGAAAGCTGCCAGGGAAAAACACAAGAAGCTCTAGTACGTGACACTATGCGAGAAGCTGACAGACTCAAAGAAGCAGCATATGAACTGCAGACTCAAGATTCACAGTGTCAAGCAAAACCCAGCTTGTCCTGTCCAACTGCCACAGGGGCTTCATTACAGATACTCAACTCCCTTCTCATTGCAGATATAACGTGTTACTTCTGCTTCCACTGCTGCTGCTTTATTGAGATAAAAAGTAAAAACTGAATACTGCAGAAGCCAAAGAGGAAAGAAAGAGAATAATTTCATGTTGTGTTTCCCTGTGCCTTTAGGTTCATGGCCAACACATCCTTCGCTGGGTTAAGTGGCTACATTCATGTTCAAGAGGAATCTACCGTCACCTCTGAGAGTTATCACTTCATCTGGAACCTGCAGCATGATCCTATAGGAAACCCTATGTGGACTCGTCTTGGTAGCTGGAAGCAGGGAAAGGTAGTGATGGACTACGGCGCTTGGTCCAGCAAGAGACAGACTTACCCTGGGGGCGACTGGAGGCATTCCTCAAGGCTACACCTTCGGGTAGTCACCCTGGTGGAGCATCCTTTCGTGTTCACCCGTGAGGTGGACGATGACGGCCAGTGTCCTGCAGGGCAGCTTTGCCTGGACCCACTAACGAATAGTACAACCTTGCTGCAGAGCTTCTTTCAGGGTCTTCAGGGGGGCAATGACACTGTGCCCATGGAGCTGAAAAAGTGCTGCTATGGCTACTGCATTGACCTGCTGGAAAAGTTAGCTGAGGACATGGGCTTTGACTTTGACCTCTACATTGTAGGAGATGGAAAATATGGTGCTTACAAGAATGGCCGCTGGACAGGCTTGGTGGGGGACCTCATGAGTGGAGCAGCACACCTGGCAGTCACCTCCTTCAGCATCAACTCAGCCCGCAGTCAGGTGATCGACTTTACCAGCCCATTCTTTTCTACCAGCCTGGGTATCCTGGTCAGGACTAGAGACACAGCTGCACCGATTGGAGCCTTCATGTGGCCGTTGCACTGGAGTATGTGGCTTGGAATATTTGTGTCCCTACACGTGACAGCTGTGTTTCTCACCATATATGAGTGGAAGAGCCCTTTTGGCATGACCCCTAAGGGAAGAAACAGGGACCGGGTCTTTTCCTTCTCTTCAGCACTTAACGTTTGCTATGCCATCTTGTTCGGAAGGACCGCTGCCATTAAGCCACCGAAGTGCTGGACAGGACGATTTCTCATGAACCTTTGGGCTATTTTCTGTCTGTTTTGTCTGTCTACATACACAGCAAATCTAGCCGCAGTAATGGTCGGAGAAAAAACCTATGAGCAGCTCTCAGGTATACATGATCCAAAGGTAAGAGTGTCATTTTCTTTCCCAAGCACAATTTGAAAATGCCTTGTGGCTGGATTTCTGATATGTTCTGAGGTCAACAGCCCATTGTCGTTACTAATGGTAATGGTTCTCTTTAAGCTCCACCATCCATCACAGGGTTTCCGATTCGGAACTGTGCGGGAAAGCAGTGCTGAGGATTACGTGAAAAAAAGCTTTCCGGAGATGCATGAATACATGAGGCGATATAATGTTCCTACGACCCCCGATGGAATAGACCACCTTAAGTGAGTCATAATCATTACTGCAAAGGAATATAGATCACAGCTTCAGACAGCTTCTGCCCTCTAGCATGTCCTACATGTCCAGTTAGTAATGCGTATGCTGAACAGAAAAGAGTTACAGTGGAACCACTGCACGTGGCATTGGCTGCACAGACTGTACCTTGGAGCACAGCTTCCACAAGTACAAAGTTTTCCTGATTGCATCACCCGGTTGCGGGCCTTGCCATTGTGTTTTAGGCTGCCTTTTTGATCTTTCATGAATTCTGTAGTTGGACTTTGGGGCTGTCCTCACATCAAAACTGGTGCTTCCACAATATTTCTAGTGTGGATTTTATAAATCCACCATACAGCACAGCCATCAGAAATTCAGGACAGTTTTTTGTATATAAATTGCAGTGCAGGTCCTTCCTAAAATCCACCTGCAAACTGTGTTCCCAGATAACATGTTTTTCAAATTGCACAGGATATATTCGTGCATATCTACTCTCAAGAAATGTGGTTTGTGAAATAATATTTTTTACCATCTGGCCGTATAGGCATTTCATTTGACAGATGCTTTATCCAGTTGAACACATTAAAGGCAACATTGTATTTTGTTGTCAAAGATCATTTTGAAGTTGCTTGTAATCAGAGATGTACATGTCAGAACAGCACATTGTGCTTCTGTGAAAGTGCAATCCTTTTTTGAGAGAAATGTCACCAGCTGCATGATGCTTTTAAAGCAGTAAATGTCTGCATATAATAGCCATGTTCTATATGTAATTTCAGGGCTGATCCTCAAAAACTAGATGCTTTTATCATGGACAAAGCCCTCTTAGACTATGAAGTGTCCATTGATGCTGACTGCAAAACTCTCACAGTGGGGAAGCCATTTGCAATTGAAGGCAAGTAATTCGGTAGTTCTTTCTTTTGGTTATTATTAAAATCCAGCTACAGAGAGGACAGAATTACTTTGCTTGAAAAATTAAAAATATGCTTGAAGCTCACACAACAAAGTAAATAACCCTTATACTTCCAAGAGGCATATCATGTTGAGCAAGATGCACAATCATGCAGGACAAATTCTGAGTTAGAAGTTTTACAAAAGGGATTGTATTGGTGAGAGAAATGTTGTTTACCAAATTATAGAGCATAGCTTTAAAATGCAAACCCATTTCCAGAGAAGGAAACAAAAAAAACAAAAACCACAAATGTATACTTTATAAATTCTCTTGAACCTTTATTTAACTCAAAAAAGCACAAAGAAATGACTTAATGTTTTGGCTAACCAACTTTATTGTTGTTTGTTAATCATAAAATGATGCCTGTAACACATTCAGAACATTGGGACAGGTCAAAATAAGCTACCATTTATGAAGCCAGTTGAGACAGTACAGTTGAGAGTATCATGATTGGGAACAAACATCCACTAAAGATAGAAAAAATATTTTTCACCATCTACAGTTCATAATATTCTGAAAAGACCCTATTCTGAATCCAAAAAACCTCAGTTTGTATAGCAAAGCCAAAAAACACCTTTGATTCTTCAGAGGGCACTGCATGAGAAATGGTAATGGGGATGAACAACATGAATCAACATTTTTAAAAGTAAAGGGCGTGAGTCATTTCCTATTGATAAAAAGCAAAATAGAATTTAAAATTGTATTCTACAATTTTCTTTATGTCAATAACCTTCCTCCCGATGGGGATGACTGCAACAGTAAATTCTAACTAATTAACTAACTAACCTAATTAAAAAAACTAACTAACTAACTGTCTAATGCAGTATCTGTTCATACCTCCTTTGTTAGCAGCTGTAGATGCCCTTGGGAAATTCTATCAAAATTAAATGCATCATTGTAAAAACTGGCTTAAAAAAAGGACATGACTTCTTGTGTAGTGTTATAAAAGGTGAAATCATTTTAGTGAAAAAAATTTCTTTTGAATAACTGTCCAAATATAAATAACTGTTATATTTTGCATGTACAAGACAACACATTTTTGTTCTATTAAAGAAATCACTGGCTGCTGATTCATGCATAATGCAGCTGCAATGGACATTGTAAGATTGACAGAACTCTTGACCAGTGATGTTAGGGGACAAACTTTTTTCTTTTTTTTTTACATTTCAGTGAAAGTATACATGTTATAACATCCACATCCTCATGCAGTTGTGGCCCATGGCGTGGGTGGCTAGCATAAGTATGAGGGTAACGTTTATCAGATTAATTGGGATGCATACATTGGGATTTTAGAGAGACATATGCTGCAATCCAGGCAGCATCTAAAAGCTCATGGCTATTTCAGACCATGCTAGGCCTCACGCTGCATAAACTACACCAGTGTGACTTTTAGACACAGTGTGTCAGCTTGAATGGTTTAGCAGCCAAAGGCTTGTATCAAGCAAGAATGGTTGGAAAATCCATTTGCAAAACACTTTAGTAATTTTTCAAATAATTCAAACTAGTAAAAATAGATTTTTTTAATGTAACACAATGGTTAACATACCTGTGGCACAGCTTTGACTGCATTGCAGGCATCAGACTCTTTATATTTTCATTTAGTTGATCAGCCAGAACATTAGATTATTTCTTTTTACTTTTGCCAGTAAAATAAATCTTCAAGACAATTAACAAATCACAGATTCTTTTTTTGAATGAGGGATTGCACTTCAGGAAGACTTAACCCTGCACAGGATAGGAGGAGTTGTACAGCTATTAATTTTACTGATGAACTAATCAAAAAAGTAGTTGACTAGTTGTCATTGCTATGTTTATTCTGTAAATGTTCAGATGTCAGTGAAGAGTAATTTGTTAGTTTATTCACCACTTTTCACTTAAAATTTACTTTTGACTGTGATTATCTGTGATTTTGTGTTTTTTTTTTAATCCTGATAATATTTTATCAATCTACATGCTTCCAGCAAGCGGTTTATACACACCCTTGCTTGATACAGGCCTAATCAAAACCAAAAAATATAAACATTTTGTGAGTTGTGAGCAAATTTTAGCTTTTCAAGCTTTTTTTTGACAGCTTTTCAAATAAAACTTCATACAAGAAAATAATTAAGGTAAAATATGAACATAACACAAATCTGAT
This sequence comes from Lepidarchus adonis, assembly GCA_037576955.1. Classification (NCBI taxonomy): domain Eukaryota; kingdom Metazoa; phylum Chordata; class Actinopteri; order Characiformes; family Lepidarchidae; genus Lepidarchus; species Lepidarchus adonis. Next base: position 3,041,985 of record JBBIGC010000036.1, read on the forward strand.
ACCTGGATATCAGATTGATGCCAGCAGTACAATACAATAGCAAGAGCATATGGATATGTAATATCATGTAGCTGTAATACTCATGTCTTATATAGAAAAACTTACACCTACTTTTTGTGCATTGTTAATATAACACATCTTTCCAATATTTTATTTCACAGGGTATGGCATTGGTCTCAAACAGAATTCTCCTTTAACCTCAAACATCTCTGAATTGGTCAGTCAGTACAAGTCAGACGGGTTCATGGACATGTTGCATGATAAGTGGTACAAAGTTGTGCCCTGTGGTAAAAGAAGTTTTGCTGTCACAGAGGTAAGAGACAAACAAGCAAAAAATGCTTTTTATCATCACATTAGATCATGATTCTATCTTTACAGCTTTACAGCTATCTTTATAATCTAACGTATATTTTGTGATATCCAGACTTTACAGATGGGGATCAAACACTTCTCAGGGTTATTTGTAATGCTCTGTGTGGGAGTTGCCTTGTCTCTCCTCACTACTATAGCCGAACACATTGTCCATCGCTGGGTGATACCCAGAATGCAGAACAAGCCACAGTACAAGTACTGGCTTCATACAAGTCAAGTGAGTCCATTTCCTTTCTTTCATGTTGACAGTATGAACTATAATCAAATTATATTTCACTGATGTATTAGAGCAATAATGGAACAGTGAGTAGATAAAAGGTAACTGCATTAGCATATTCCCAATTGATGTTTCTTCATTTCTGTTATTACACTTAATATGATTGTCCTGTCAGAGATTGCATCGAGCACTTAACCCGACCTTCAATGAAGACAAATTAGCAACTGTTGCAAAACCAGAAAAAAGGTAAGAGGTTCATGCACAGCGTTTACTGAGAAACATTTATCCCCCAATAATGAACACAAAAGTCAATACAAGTACATTTACTCTGCAAGTATGAGTTGATGATTTTGGGGCCTAGGAAGCACAGGATGTTAGGCAGAAAACACATTAAATTTGATAGATTAACAAGTGAAAATCAGATTACTGCATCAAACTGCCTTGAGTAACATTTTATCTGCTTTTCAAATACAAAATATTGAACACAGCTCGCAATAACCCCGGTATAACCTGTTAACCTCTAAATCTGTTCCTTAGGAAGAAATATAAACCTTTTAATCTTAGAAGTGACAGCTGCTGTGCCATGATGTAGTCATTTCTTGCCAAAAAAACAAGGTGAAACTGCAGGATTAAACCTGTCGATGCAAAATGTTAATAGAACATTACAACATTTACATTAACATTAAGGCTTTATTGTGTAACTACATTATAATAACATGGAGGCTGCACCTCAGGTCTTTTCTAATTGCTTGTGTTTTAGCTTAATTTCTTATTTATCTACATTTTCTATGTGTGTGTGATAACCTAGTTCAAGTTAAGTTTTAGTTTTAAAGTTTAAGGTTTCAAGTTTTAAGCTACGCTTTAGATTAATGTTAAGTATTTAGCTTAATAATCTTTAATTATTGCTTATTCTTGCACAGTCTGGATCAGGATGCATTTCACTGCTTGTTGAATGTGTATAACTAGGCATGTGATGAATAAACATCTTGAATCTTTAATTGAAAAAGATATTTATTGTACTCCCTAAAAGTTAGGACACTGTGCTTTTATGACCTGACTATAACCATGCTTTTATTTCCTGACTCTACAAAAGGTGCAACATTGGAAATAACCAACAGCCACTTTGGAATACCTCAGAGAACGCCATCTGCACACGGCGGCACCTGTCCAATCAGGAGGGACAGCAGAATGACTTGGAGTGTTTACAGTGCAAAGAGCTTCCTCCCCCACAGGTGAAGAGACAGCTTCCCCTGCAGGCCACCTCCAATGGGAAGACAGACTTGCTGGGCCTGGCACGAAACCCCATAGTGCAGGAGCTGACAGACCTGGAGTCACAGATCCAGATCATCAAACAGCAGCTGCAGCTAGCCATGAAGAAAAAAAAAGAACTGGAGCAGTATCAGCAAACAAAAATGGCAAGTGAGCCCTAGAGCATTTGGAGCTCTTTTTGTAGCTCGACTTGTGTGCACTTGCAGCATTCAAGACTTGGACCTAATGGCAGATTATTTCAGTTTTGCTTCCTAAAGGGGCAGGGCTGTCTCCGTGTTCCTCTGCACATGTTTTTAAAAAGGCAGCGTTATTTTTCTGTATTTATTTATTTTAACTTCGCACTGGACGGACTGCTCTGACGTGGAAAACGGATGCTGACATGCAAGCATTTTCCTAGAGCTCTGCTTTCACTGGTACTGTAGCCTATGTTTGTGTGGGACTTGTCTGAAGACAGTGTGACTGTCCAAGGGGAAAGCGTTCTGTGTGTCAAAGCGACAGCCGTTTATTTAAGGTGTCAAAGTGTGATGTATGGTAGCACCTCCTGCATATTGATATAAAGCGCTAAACCATTTTACAGAAGAAAGCATGATTGCTGTCTTTTGGTTTGCAATGGGAGAGTCTTTACTGTGCACTTCTAAAAGAGTTCTCGGTCTATTCATTAAAAAGAAGCTTTGACATTTCAGACGGTGAATCCTATCATTCATTTACACTGAAATTTTATTGGTGCATTTACAAGATGCTGCATTAGGACACCTGATTTTCATGGAGAGCACTCAGTGAATAAAAATGGCAGGCATAGCAAGGTGCTGCAGTTAATGTTTCAGCACCTGCTGCTTCTCAATGGGTGTAACGATCCCACTTCATCCAGGTTTATGCTGCTTCAGTAAATAAGCACCAACTGTATGCATTTTAATCCCTGTGGATATGCAGGAATTCAAGCAAACCCTTTGATTTCAGATTGGTATAATGAGTCCAGTTTGATAGCAGAACACAAGCAGTAAACACACAGTCTCCAATGAATACTATAAACAGCAAGAAGGTCCACAAAAACAAGTCAAGCCCATTATTATTGATGCAAACTCCTCTAAAAGTTTCCAGAGTAGAACTCTTATAACTGAAAATCTTGCAAAACTAAACATTTGAGTTTATATCAGTAACAAATATTCTAGCAAACACTGAGGTGTAACTGGTATGAATGACTGTAGCCCAACCAGTATAACATGCATAGAAATCATTATTTGTAAGTTTGCCCACTGAAATTTTAATTGTAGATTTATTTTAACAGTGGGAAAAAGAAAATCCAAAAAATCACATTATATAAAATATATAAAATGATTTGCATTTCATTGAAGAAAATCAGTATTTGATCCCCTTGCAAAAAAAAGACCTAGTACTTGGTGGCAAAACCCTTCCTGGGAAGCAGGTCAGATGTTTCTTGTACTTGATCAATCAGGTTTGTGCACATAGCAGGAGGAATTTTGGTCCACTCCTCTTTGCAGATCAGCTATAAATCATTAAGGTTTCGAAGCTGTCACTTGGCAACTCGAAGCTTCAGCTCCCTCCACAGGTTTTTATGGGATTATTTTATTTTATCCATGACACATTTTCAATGTCATGGCAGAGGAAAGGAGGTTGTCACTCACAATTTTTTGGTACATGGCCCTGTCCATCCTTCCATTGATGCAGTGAAGCTGTTCCTGTGCCCTTAGCAGAGGAACACCCCCAAAGCATAATGTTTATATTTACATTTATTCATTTGGCTGATGCTTTTTGTCCAAAGCGACTTCCAGGTAAAGGAATAATCCGGCATTAATTCAGACATGACAATACTGACGTGAGAGTTACAGTTTAACACATTCCTCTTAGTCATAGAAAACAGTGCAGGTGCTACAATAGTGCAGATGATAAGTGCTACACTATAAGCATCATGGTTTATTCATATATACGAGTGCTAAAAGAGTCCAGGACGTTCTTCTTTGTTGTAAGTGCTGCAGCTTCAGCTGACGTCAAGTTCTTTAAGTGCTTCTTTACCTGTGATAAGGAAAGACACAAGTACCGTATTTAATTGTATTGTTGCAAGTAGTATGAACATAATTGAACATAAGTGGGAACTGTCAGATCTGTAGATTGATCTCATGTGTTTGATCAAAGTCAGGGTTAAAGTAAACTTTGTTATTGGGTTTAATTGCTGAGGTAGTCGCGGAACTGTTGAGTCTTGAAGGTGGAGAGAGTCTCTGTTGTTGTAATGTGTCTGAACAGCTCATTTCACCAGTGGAGGAAAAACGAAGGAGAAGAGTCTGGAGTGGTGTTTGACTCCTCGTGGGGGTGGAATCTCCCAGCGCTGTTCTCTCGCTGATCTGAGGGATCTGGTGGGTGTGTAGGTCTGGATGAGTGTTGTCATGTAGCAGGGAGCAGATCCGTTGATGATCCTGTAGACAAGCATCAGGGACTTGAATTTGATGTTTCCACCTTGCTTGACAGTGAAGATGGTGTTTTTGGGATCATAGTCAGCATTTGCCGAGTTGAGTTAAGGCCAAAGAGTTTGATTTTGGTCTCATCTGCCCACAGAACCTCCCAAGCTCTCTCTGAATCATTCAGGTGTTCATTAGCAAACTCCAAATGAGCCTTCACATGTGTCTTCTTGAGCAGGGAGACTTTGTGGGCACTGCAGGATTTTAATCCATTATGGTGTAGTGTGTTACCAATGGTTTTCTTGGAGACTGTGGTCCCAGCTGCCTTAAAATCATTAGCAAGCTCCTCACGTGTAGTTCTAGGTTAGATTGATTGATGGTAATTCTTCCATTTTCGAACACTTGCACCAACAGTTGTCTCCTTCTCATTCAGCTTCTTGCTTATGGTTTTGTAGCCCATTCCAGCCTTGTGCAGGGCTACAATCTTGTCCTTGATGTCCTTAGACAGCTCTTTGCTCTTGCCCATGGTGGAGAGTTCAGAGTCTGATTGACTGGTTGAGTCTGCGGACAAGTATCTTTTATACAGGTGACTAGTTGAGACATATGTCTTTAATGTGGGTGATGAGTTGAAATGAGGAACATCTAACCAGTCTGTGGGAGCCAGAACTCTTAATGGTTGGTAGGGGATTAATAAAAAAATACTTATTTCACTGAATGAAATGCAAATTAATTTATATATTTTCTATAATGTGATTTTCTGGATTTTCTTTATGATATTTTATTTTTCTTTGTCAGTGGGCAAACTTACAAAATCAGTGAGGGCTCAAATAATCCTCCACTGTATGTAATCTTTCATAGTAACTGTTGGACAAGGGTGGACAAGCTTTACTTTGGCAAAATTCCCATTCATCTTAACGAGAGCACACAATAAATCAGTGCAAATATATAATAATAAAATACACTGGGATGATATTTATATTGTGTATCGTCACTGAATTATAGTCAAACCAGAGATGAAGGTCCTGCTACACTGTCACATTCTAATCCATGCTTTGCTTGCAGGTTGTGTAACTGACGATGTTCTTCTTTTGTGCTCAGTGTTCTAGTTACAGTACAGAGGGCACCACCCGTACGGTACAAAAAGCCGGTTAGGATCAGCCAAACGAAATTCTAGAAATGGATGAAGGGTGTTGTGTTATTACACAAAGAAATACCACAGGTATTTTTTCAAAGACGACCATTACTGAAATGTATCACTTCCAAAACAATAATGGTTAATGAAAATGTACATACAGAAAATGACATGTACAGTAATTTTGCATATTTGTTGCACGTTTCAGATCATCAAACAAATAAAAAAATTAGAAAGAGAATACAAGTAAATACAAAATGCAGTTTTTAAATGATGGTGTCATTTATTAATGGTAAAATGTTATCCAAACCTACATGTGTGAAAAAGTAATTACCCCCTAAATCTAATAACTGGATTTGCAAGCAAGAACTGCAATCAAGCGTTTGTGATAATTGACAAGGAGTCTTGCACATCAGTGGTGGAATTCTGAGCCACTCTTTGCAGAATTGATATGTTGCTTCATGAGATATTTTAGCCTAGTTCACTTTGTTAGACAGGTGCTATATGTTAGTGATTTCTTGATTACAGCTAATTCATGATTGATCAATGAGATGACAATTACTTTTTCACATACAGTGCCCCCCAATAATCATTGGCACGCCTGGTTAAGATGTTTTTAAAGCCTTAAAATAAATTAAATTTTTATTGCAGAAGCGTACTCACACACTGAAAAATGTAGAAAAATGTAACATTCAACAGAATTTTAAGGAAGAAAAAAACCCTGACTAAGAAATACATTTTTCATAAAATCACTTATTGATTTATTAATTATTGGCACCCCTAACAATTCCTAAGACATTCATGTAATTGAAGAATTTCTGTCATTTTTACAAAGTTGATCAGAGTATCTAGGAACATTTAATTAGTAATTCATCATTTCCTGTTTCCCTGGAGTATAAATATGATGTGACACAGAGGCCATTTCTCTTATCCACTCTTCAACATGGGAAACAAAAATGAACACACCATTCAAGTAAGGCAGATGTGTGTCGACCTTCACAAGTCAGGCAATGGCTACAAGTAAATAGCCACTCGCCTGCACCTGCTCATATCTGCTGTCAGAGGATCATTAAAAAGTTTAAAACCACTGGAACATTGGTAAACAAGGTTATTTTGCCACCGTACAGGATTGTAAGAGAAATAAAAAGTTCTCCAAAGCTCACTGTTAAAAAAATGCAACAAATGGGAGCATCTCCAAAACAACCATCAGGCTCTGTCTACATGCCAACAAGCTGTTTGGGAGGCATGCACAAAAAAAACCTTTTCTCACTCACAATCATAAACGCAAATGTCTGGAGCTAAGCAGTGCTGGGGCTTCAACTGGGACTGTGCTTTGGTCAGATGAAACCAAGATAGAGCTTTTTTGTGGTTGGTGGAACAGCATGCAGAGAAGCACCTCATGCCACTGTGAAGTATAGGGGAGGATCTGTGATTCTGTGGGTCTTTTTCTCTTACAAAGGTCCTGGGAACCTTGGAATCAAAATCTGGTGACCTCTGCCCAAAAGCTGAAAATGGGAAAATGAGTCTTTCAGCAAGATAATGACCCTAAACATGTGGCCAAATCTACACACAAAAGGTTTACTGGACACACAATCAAGCTCCTCCCATGGCCGTCTCAGTCCTCAGACCTCAACCCCATTGAAAACCGGTGGAATGAGCTGAAGAGGAGAGTGCAGAGGAGAGGACCCAGGTCGCTGGATGATTTAGAAAGATTGTGCAAAGAGGAATGGTGGAAAATCCCTCTTTCTGTATTCCATCTTGTGAAACATTGTAGAAGAAGATTAGGTGTGGTTTTGTTGGCAAAAGGGGTGATACAAAGTATTAATATCAAGGGTGTGGAACAGGCGAATTTATGAAAAATACTTATTTCTTAGTCAGGGATTTTTTCCCCCTTGAAATTCACTTTCAAGGGGAATAAAAAAACTCTGCGAGAGTATGCTTCTGCAATAAAAACTGAATTTATTTAAAGGCTTTTAACCAAGGGTGCCAATAATTATGGAGGGCACTGTATGTTTGGATAGCTTTTATCCCCTAAATCAGGGGTCGGGAACCCGCGGCTCCGGAGCCACATGCGGCTCTTCAGCCACCTTGCTGTGGCTCTGTTTGGCCTTGGCAATTTTTTTATTTATTTATTAATTAAACTTTTAATTATATATTTTATTTTTGTTTATTTTGTTAGTTATCTTGGAGTTTG